>WUQG02024325.1:0-31010 GCA_011317285.2 Androctonus mauritanicus | reverse complement strand
TATTAAAAGAGTGTTTTAAAAAAAAAATTGATTTAGAGGCGAGGAAGCAAGTTGCATCTAAAGCTTATATCCCGGGATATTTGCAAAAGGATAATTACCAGCTCCTCCACTCAAACTTGTTGCCTTTGTATGAAAATTCTGCTTTACTTTCTTACGAGTTTAACTGGAAACTGCTCCCGGCACCGATTCCACTTCTTCCCATTTCTTTTCTTTTCTTTTCTTTTCTTCTTCTTATTCTTCTTATTCTTCTAATGGAATCATTCCTCGAGAAAAACTTTGATCGATAACGTCTCGGGGAGGATAACCCAATAAAAGTAAATTCGACTAAAAGAAAAATGTAATCCCGGTCAAATACGAGGTTAGGTTACAATATTTCCATAAATAACATTAAAACTACTTTTCCGGTTTCGGGTTTTGACAAGACCAATAAACTAAGAGGCAAAAAAAAAAAAAAAAAAAAGAGAGAGAGAAAAAAAAAATCGATGCAAAATCCATTTGGACACATATCGTCAGTTTCATTTTGTGTCAGTCGCTAATTGTACCATTGAAAGATTAATGTTTGATTGCTCGTTTACATGCAGACACATAAATAGCTGATGCAAGCCATGAATCATTGCTGTTGTCAATTCGGTTGCATTAAAAATTTCCGAACATCCAGTGCGATCAACAAATCACCAAAAGTCGTCTATTATTATTTTGTGTTATGTTAAATTATACAACAGAAACCGAATAATGACATATTCTTAAAGATATAAACGGGTCAATCATAAAGCAAGGTATTGCTTAAAGGGAAAAAAAAACCTTCCTTGGATTTCTGCCAAATATGACAGAACTCAAAAAAAATTCTCATACTCATTTTATTCATTTATTCTCTTCCAGCGGAATAAACGTTAACAATACTCTTTCCATACTTTTAAATTTAAAATATTGAAGTATAAAGGTCATTTTAAAATTATAGATATGTATTCTTTTATTATTATATACGTTACTTAAAACTATGATCCGTTTTTAAAGAAATTATGAAGAATTTTTCTTATCGCCGTCTTTCAAGCATTTTATGTAAACTGACTTTAGGAAACATGTTCTTGTCAACTCAGAATGATTTATTCGTATGAGGTCGATGTTTTCGTGATCATGGCAACTTGACATGTTGACCCCTGTCATGTAAAAGAATCTCGGTATTCTTCTAAATATGTATCTACTTATTTTAACTTTTTATTTTCTAAATCGTGTAAAACCGCCCATTTCGCCTAATTGACTTTTTTGAATATTCTCCATTACCATGCATTAAGGCACAGATAGAAGTTATTAAGACGTCTGCACTTGAATTACAGTACTGTAATATAATGCTCATCTACTTTATAATTGTGTTTTCTAACATAATAAAGTAGTTTTATGAATGATGCATTTTTGAACTTCTTTTTTCTCTTCTCGTCATAAAAGCATTATTTATCTAATATTTATTCTTTTTTTCTCTTTTTTTGTATAAAAGCTGAATAGTAGAATTCTTATACATTTTTCCTGTCGAATTTCTTCCACCAACATCGAGCCTACCTTACCTGAACCAAACTCACATTTATTATCTACAAAATAGTAAAATGTTTTTCCCATAGCCATATATTGTTGAAGAACTGAAAAGATGGACTGTCTACTCGACGTCAAGGAATACAAATCAGATATATTTCAATACGTTTAGGATAAAAGCCGTGTGGACCGATGCATTTTATAACATCGGATGGTATGGCTTCTGCTGTCAACATTTGAGAAGACACAAAACTTTGTTCCCATTGAAATCCCTTAGGGAGAAGGATAGAGCGAGTTTTTTAGAATTTAAAAAAAATCATCAATATTTATATTTATATAAATTCTGATTTATGAATATCGAAACTAAAATCAGAATAGTTTAACCATTAATAATAATAAGGATAACAATTTTTTCCTTCTGTCATCAACAGCTTTGTATACATACTAGCCTCATGAAAAAATTGTCTGCTTTATCAGCTCTCTTGGAACAGAGTAGATAAACCCGTCCATTCTAACCATTTCTTGAACCTGAAGAATAATAAGATACCAGCAACATTTCGGTGATGAATATCTATTCCTCTACATTGTATTTTTATACATGAGAAGATGCTTTTTTTTTCATCCCGTCGCACGTATACTCATTCGTCATTTGCATAATAAGTTTCTTTTCTTAACTTCTTCCATCAGAAACTGTCTGGAACATGGAACATGAAACCAAAATTACCAAATTACAAATACCGCAATATCTTAAAAAATAATTTTATCTCATATAATAATGTTAATAAATGATGTTTACATATATATATATATATATATATTTTTATTTTTTTATATAAATTATAATTTAGAGAGATGAAAATATTGAAGATTATTGATTGTTTGCAAAAATTACTGTTTTTTTTTTTTTTCCTTTTCTTTTTATCAAACAAAAATTATTTTAAAAGAAAAGTCATATGTGATTTATCGATTTATGACGCTAAATATGAATGATGACTTTTATGCAATGTATATAAAGAATTATTATTTTGTTTTTTAAATCATAATTTGGAATTTTTACAACGTTGAAAAATGTGTAAAGCGATTTTCAATTCCTCTTTGTGATGCCTATTTAAGGTTTTAGAATAGAAGAAAAATATCAATTCTGTGTTCATGTCAGAAACAATATTCATATTAATTTAATAACGCAAACTTGTTGGAGAATGACAGAAATTTTATCTGTTTTTTTCGCCATTCTTGTATTTCAAATTTTGATTTGTTTCTACGTAAGAAAAGTGGTTAGTAATTGAAAAAATATAAGTATCTATATTCTTAATATTTTATATAAATCAACGAAAAGCAAACACGTTATTTATAAATTTAAAATTTTATTCTATCTTAAAAATATTTATTTATTATTATTTAATTAATACACATATATTCTCTCAAGTTTTCGAATTGAAAAAGAAGTGTCTTATGCTTAACAGGTAAGAATTAAAAACATTCATGTGAGTAATATTTGCTGCAAGTTGTTTAATCGATGCCACAAAGCAATTTTACAAACTTTTAAATTAATTAATCGGAAGGTTATTATTACTAGAATCTTTTATAATTATACATTAAGAGATTTTTCTAAGATTTTAAGATAGTAATGGAATATTATTTTACATTATCTGCTTCTTAGAACGATTTTTTTGCTTTCTGTAATTAATGGCAATCCGTTTTCTAAGATTAAACTACATATTCAATACGCAAATCATTACTAGAGGAAACTAATAATTTTTCCTTTTTTTTATAATAAAGTTATACTCTCCAAAACTGCATGTTTATTATTGGGGGGAGAAAAAAAGTTTAATTTAAGAAAAGGAATGCTACAGGCAATTTCGAAAAATATTAAATATCACTCTTTCAAAATATAAACCACAAAATATGAGTTTTTGCAGAAATAAACTTCAATTCGTATGCGGAAAGTGTACTTATTGATATGATTTATGCTATAACTGAATCAAATAACTTTTTTTATTTTTTTAAATCAAAAATATTTTATCTCACTTTTGAAAGTTTCGCAAAATTTATAATTTCTTTTTCTTTTTTTTTCTTTTTATTTTGTTACATTATAACAACAGAATTATTTCTTAATCGTTCGGCATAGTTTCCCATTTATACTTTTAATGTTGCCATTTTATGTGCTTTAATTGAAGTGGAGAACAATTTATAAAATTTAATGAATCCGATTAGGCATACTTTATAAAACATTTAAGAACTGCACATATTTGCAAATCATTATCAACCATTTTCTTTTTCTCATTTGTCAGGGTTCTTATTTAAGAACATTTACTTGTATAATCTTACTACCGAATTTAGTTTCATCAATTAAGGATTTGTAGGAAGATTAGAATTGTATTTGCAATCACATTTGTACGATAAAGTTAATTACGGTGTTTAATCAATCACCTATGCTTTACTTAAAGAAACATTTTTTTTTTACTTTTTCCTTTGGATTATGAAGATAAACCGTAGAAGATTTTTACTAAATTTTACAAGATAAATTACTTAAAAATAATAATTTTTATTATTACTCCACACGTTTTTTTTTATTATTATTATTATCGATAAATGTTATTTTTTCCTCTAGCCATTTATTAAACTGCAAATGATTTCGATAATATTTGCAGAAGTAATATGAAATATGAGGGTATCATTATATAGTATCTTATATGTTATGGCAGATAATGTTAGTTCAATGTAAGTTTCTCAAAGGTGACAACTTCTGTTGGGTAAGATCCAACTCTTTCTAGCTTATATTCGTAAATCACTGCTTCTAAGAGAATCTCATCCGTTGAGTAGACCAGAGAGTACTGTTGATCAAAGCTGTTATAAGTCAGTCCCCAAGGACGAGTGAGAAATGGAGATGTTTATCTTCTGCTCAATATGAAAGAAATGCGAAGCCGTCAATATATTCTATGTTTGATAAATACGAATGCATCACCAAAATTTTTATATATATATCGATATATATATAAAAGATTCAAAAGAAAAAGTTTTTAGAAGTTATATATAAGCTTATATATACAATTTATTTCCATTTTTTTAATTTATTAAACATAATAATTAAGCTTATTTTTATTGACAATATTTTATTTTCATTTATTTATACAAATTGAGATAAATTATTTAGCAGTGAAAGGATAATATCCGCGCATAATGAATTATATGTTAAAACTTATAATTTATTCAGTTTCAACTTATATCAAGTAAACAGTTGAATAAATAAATCAAATGATAAATTATTTTTCGTACATTAATATTTTAAAAACGTATTCACGTATACGTATACGTTTTACTTTGCCTAGTTTTAATTCTGTCAAAGGGAAATCAGTTGAATAGCAATTTACGGTAGAAGAAGAAAAAAAAAAAAAAACTGTTCTGATAATCAGTAAAATGATTTCCCAGTAAACTACTTACCGGCTTAATTTATTGTTTAAAATATTAATTATAATTCTATGTCGAAAATGAGAAAATTTAATTAAGCGAAGTAAAAATCACGTTTAAAAGTTTAGCTTTTTAGTATCGGAATTGCAACTGTAGCGATATTTTGTGATTCAAGTTTCGTCTTACTCGTATACTTGTTACGGATAAGACATCACGTGAGATGTGTCCAAATTCGCGGATAATAGGAGCATTATAATCTTTCACTTTTATTTTTTACGTTCTTACAGAAGATAACCAAAAATATACCTAGTAGAATACAATGGAATGAACATAACCTTACAAAATACTTGAAGGATCAGGTGAAAAACTAGAATAGTTTATTTCAAATACTTAAATAGGACTGCTGCTTTAAAGGCTTTTTCCACAATTATATTTTATTTCTAAATACTAAGTAAAATTAATTTCACTTCACAGTAATGAACAATATTTATATATACTATATATCATCTAAAAAAAAAGCTCTTAAATAGATGATGTGATAGAAAATAGACATTTAACTCTAAAACGATGAAGATTGATGACAATTGTGATTGTGTAGTTTAAAGAGAATATAATTGTGATATAAAAGACTTCTTGTAAATGAATTTTATTCAAAAGAAATTTCTTGAAACTCGTAGCAATGCTGAAGAAACGCAGACCTCAGATACAGCATAAATATCAAATAAATTTATTATAGTTTTGCTTTTTGTTCGTTTGATAATAAAACTTTTAGATTTTCTATCGGTTTTGAGTATCCATTTTAATTTATCATTCCACTTCGGCATATTAAATACCTAATTTATCATTTCTATCCGAATATTTGATTTAATATAAATAAAGAAAATGATATCTTAGATAAGAATAAAAATACAGATACTACATCGCAATTCTTACAGATATAGTTCTATTCATAAAAAATATATATATAAATATTCTTTGCAATGTGATATTTCTGAACTAAAGAGTCTGAACTGAAAGGCTGACAAAAAGCCGACAGGATAAAGAGTCGAAATCCATCGAGAAGACTTACATCGCCTTATGAGTTGATAACCACTGGATCGACATAACTGAAGAGATGATGATATCACATGTCACATTCGTTCTTAATTTAATGTTTATAAATTAATTTTTATGTAAGTAAACATAAAATTTAATATTTTTATTAATTGATTAATTTTATAAATCATCTACATTAAATATTCTTTTAAAACGAATTATTTTGTTTTGTATAATCTGTTCTAGTTATGTAATATAAATATGAGATATTCTATAATTAAATTATTATATTTGAAAATATAAGCAAAGATTATTCTCTGCTGTAAGTGAACGAAGAGCAAAATGTCACTACATACCTTGGTGTCACTTCATACCTTCACTTTTTCTCCGGAGAATAAGAGATCGAATTCGGACTTGGCCATCATCTTCCATTCTTCATCTTTACGGTCGATTTTTATCAAAGGCTCGGTTACTTCGTCTAGATATCTCTGGCAGATGTATAAATCTATTGTGCAGTTTCAAAACTGAATTTGTTTTTTTAAGATGGCAGACGACACTAGTAAAGTCCGAATCCGCATTTATTTTATTCGTCTCATCCAATCAAAACGTCCGCCGATGATAAGTGTCCAATATCAAGCATAAAGGATAGTCTAATCGAAAATGTCACCATCTCAACCCCTCCAGAAAACTAGAACACCGAACCAGAAGACAAAAAATTGCTTTGCTTCTTTTTGATTTTCTTTGCGCTTCTTTCTTTGGTTTAGTTTCTTTTTTTATCAGTACGATTATTAGATTATTAACCTAATTACAAACCCCGGTTTATAAAAAACATGGAATTAATTTTTCCAACGGCTATCTTTAAGTCGCATTTATTTCTATTAACGATCAGACTAAGTGTTATATTTTTCGCACATGTCAATCAGGATTGAAGTCTTTGTTTACGTTTTCTTAAATTATAATTTATTTATAAACCTGCTAGAGTCAATAAAGTCTATTCTTTAACAGACTTTATTGTTAAACTCTAATTATAAAAATAACTTTATTTATAATATTTATATAATAGTATAATTGGAAATTACACCTCCCCATATAGCAACAAAACGAATTTACTAAAACTACAATTTTTTATTATAATAAATGTTAAGCCGTTTTGAAGTTCTAATAAAGAATTAATTGCCAAATTTTTTGGTTCTGTAGTTCAGAATATTAATAAATTCTGAATTTCTTAATATTCGTCTTGTAGGAGCATTATAGGCTAGTTTATGATGGTGGAGTCTAAAAATCCTATAACAAATTTTCTCATCAACTTAATATCATCATCTTGTATTAATCCAGGAATAGTTATGATTGCAGAAATAATTATTCATTGTATTGTATAGTTTTCGTTGCGTCTACTGGTAATAGTTAAAATAATGTTTTTAGCTTTTAGTAGACAGTTCTCCAAATTATTTAATTATGAAATTTGTAGTAGAAGTTGCGTAATAAATTAGTAAACATCATCTGATGAAGTTTAATTCGCTTCTAAGAAACCAAATTTTTTAAATCATAAAATCAGAAATATGTCTGAAAATGTCGCCAAGAGAAACCAACCAGTATACGAATTAATTTTTCTGATAAATAAATTGGCATGAAGATAAAAAAGATAATTTGAAATCCACCAAAAGGATCTTTATGGTATATATCTGGAATGTATCTGGAATGTATATTGTCAATTATTAAACATAACTGAAGAATTAGTTACAAGATTATAATTTTTCAAAGTGTATTCCATAAATATCGTTTTCTCTTCATTTATTAATACATTATTATCCACCAATTATCTGGATATAATATGGATATCATTAATAAAGATAACAAAGTAGTATTTAATACCATCAGGTCATCTGCATACGCAGCAATGTATAATATAGTTAATGAAAAACATGGATTAACATACATAATAAATAAATATGCACTTAATGAAGACCCTTGTGATAGTCCAATGTTAGGATATATTGTAGGAGAAATGGAGTTTGTAATCCTAATATAATACTTTCTAGATTGTAAATATGTTATTATCCAGTTAATCAGAGAGTAGTCAATGTTGTAAACATCGCGTAGCCTGTCATGGAGAATTTATGAATTAATTCTATCGAAATCTGAATTCAAGTCAAGGTAAATTGCATACATATCTAAATTTTTTCCTAAGTTTATATATATATTTAAGCTGTAGATTCTAGAATATTAGTAATAATTGGTTTGTGAGCAATAGCATAATGTTGGGACGGATGAATTAAGTTTAAGGTCATAAATCTGATATAGTGTAAAATTATTATTTCATATATTTTCAATAAATTTTTATAAATAATAATAGGACGATAAGAACTAGATTTTTTTGAATTTTTCCTTGGTTTTAAAATATATTTAATATATAATATGCTTTCCATCTATCAGGGATAAATCCAACTCGAAGGATATTAGAGAAGTGATATACAAAATGATTTAATATTTACGGAATTACTTACTTGTTGTAACATATTAGACCTTGTATATGATTTTTCACTTTCTTCAATATCTGTAAGATATCTTTAAATACGAATTTGATTAGTTTATTTTCAGTAAATGTTGGTGGAATATTTGAATCTTCGAATTTTTCTATAAAACAACTGATCAAGTTCTCTTCCAAATCATTATCAATAACATTAATTAGCGTATGATCTCTGTGAGAAATGCATTTAAGCTTTCTCCACATAGCAACCGAATTTCCATGAAATAAATGAATAACATTTCTTCAGTAGTTTATTCTATCTAGTTTACATGATTGTACATATTCATTTTTTAGTTGATTATGAAGATATAGTGATAAATAACTTCTATTTTTCGCCATCGATGATAATTTTTATTATTTCACGCTTTAATTTCCTAGATTTAGAAAATAACCAAGTTGGAAGACGATAAATATTTGATTCTTTAGGAAAATTACACTACATAAAAATATCAATGTAACTGTAGAATATGTCTAAAAAATATTTTAATTGGATATTTGCAGAATACAATATTTCCCAACGGAAAATTTGTAAATCCAATAATAATGCTTCCCAGTCTGCATACTTCCAATTCAAAGTATATGATATTGTATGCATCAGTTTTTGATATTTTGCGAGTTTAGTAGAAAATAGAATTGGAATGTGATCGGAAGTGAATCCTGCAGTTTCTATCAGAACAACATTTTCAATAGTAGTAAATATTAGATTTAAAACATAAGTCTTTCTTGTTGGGAAAAGTACAGCTTGTATCAAACTATAATAATAAATTATTTCTCTAAAGAACCCTTTTTGAAATTCTGACAAATAACTGTAAACTTTCGATATAAAAGATTAAATCAGAACGAAAAACAGTAATTATTTTTAATGAAAACGATTTATAAAATTAATCCAACTCTTTAAATTTCGTATTTATTTATAAAAATACACCATCGACTAAAGAATCGATGATGATGAATTATAATCATTTAATTAATAATATCAGCTCTGTAGATATAACCTCTTCGTGACATCATTTCTTTATTTTATCTCTTTTTATCTGATCATCTAAACTAAAGCCATAAACAATTCTAGATTTAGTTGAAATTTTCGAAACGTATTTAGTTTTTTAAGTTAGTTATGTGATTGAAAGAATTTAATTGAAATGAAAATTCCTCAAGTCTATTTATAAAAGTGCTGTTTTATATTAAAACATACTAACTGCTTTGTGACATTTATATACAAAATAATATGTTATTTATCTAATATAATATTTTCGAATGTCATATCATTAAATAATATAAACATCTTCTATTAATGTGATATGTTCTATTACATATTCAATCTTGAACATATACATCAGCATTCATTATTCACATAATTATATAAAATCAGAAATTGTAATATTTAACATCATAAGGGACGAAAAATATTTAAGGTGATGTGCTAATTTATTATTAGTAAATAGAATTTTAAAAAATTAAATAACAATAGCGCAATACTGAGTTACGGTCTAAATAAAGATCAGAAGATTCCCTATTACTGCGGCCATTCAGTGATCTATTGTGCATCGAAAGAAAAATTACTCCAAATCCCGTCTTACATACAAAAGAAAGTATCTTTCTCAATAGAGTCATAAAAAATTCTGCTCTAGGATCATCAGAAGATCATACTTTAGCCCAAATAGGGCCATATATATATATATATATATATATATACACAATATGTGAAGTTTCATCTTCTTCCTGAACAATTTCTACAGTTAGGAGCTATCAGAAATCTTAGCGCAGTATTAAAATAAATATTGTAGAATTCGAAAAATAAAATTATCAGAATATAAAATTATGAGGTTAGTAAGCTATTTAATTATTAAAATAATATGTTAAAAACAAAAATTATTAGAATTAAAAGCAAGATATATTAGAGATATAAGTGAAAACTGCAGAATTCCGGTATATTTTCTCTACAGCTCTGAATTCTGTACATAGAAAATTCTAACAATCGAAGATAGCTTTTGTTCTATGTTTCTTGAGAATTTAAAGATATTATTATAAAATCTATGCAAAAATAATTATCCTCAAAAATGGTTTTCATTTAAAATTTTGTAAATTAAATAATTAAATTTAATTAATGTAGACTTACATCGTAGATTGCCTTAATTTAAAAATTGCATATGTATATCCGCTTTAAATTGATTCTTTTATTCTTTTTTTTTTTTGCATAAATCATACATTAATGAATAACCGAAGAACTGAACATTAAACACCGTGATAACAAATCTCAGCAAAATTCTTTATAATAAATCCAATAGGTAATATTTCTTGTCCTTCCGCATTCAATATAGGTATAAGTTGAATATCACGCAAGCAGATGTTGTAAGATAATTATAATACGCATTAATCTTCGGCTTCAGTCGATATACTTAAAACACACGAAAGAATATATTAGAAGGAATCTTCTGACCTAATAAAGTTCTGCTCCAGTAATTATAAATGAGTTTAAGTACTTCTTTTCTGTCGCGTCTCGGGATTTGCGTAATTAATGCACTCTCGGTATTTAATTTAATAACAGGACAAGAAACAAATTTCGATATTCATCAAGACCAGTAATTAATGAGCTCACGACACTATTTTAGGAATCTCTTATTTTCGTCGAATATTATTTTCCCTTTCGATAAAATGACATTATATAGAATTTTCTCAAAAGTTTCCTGAATAAAATTGATTCGTTTTATTGGCAGATAAATCTTTTTCGTATAGAAGAAAATATGTAGTAATAATAATAATAACGAAAAAAAAATACTAGAAGTTTTACAGAAAATTAATTTTCCCTCGAAATTATAGATAATAAGATGATGTTATACTTACCCTCCCAAGTAATCTTCGTTTTCCATGGGGATCCTTCATTCTCTAGAGCCAGCAAATAGGCCTATTAGTTTCATATAGGATAGGCTATTTATCCTATTTAACCTTTCGAAAAACTCTTTTCGTCGTATCAATTGGCCGATTCTTGACTGCATGATCCCGCCCCTACCATCACTAAATATTTTCTGGAAATGTAACATCTCCGTAGGAATGCCTTCCGAGACTATATAATGTCATTGGTTTCTCCGAGTGATTATTTTTCCTAATAATACCACAGGGAACTATTACTTCCAGGTAATAATTCCCCATGAAGTCATCATTCTTCAGAAAGAGAACCTAAATACTACCTGCCAGTAATTCGTTTATGATATATCATTGTGACTGCAGACGGCTAAGATAAATAAACTAATACTTAACAGAGTTAGATTGTCCAACATGATGTTTTATAGTCAGTAGTATCCATGTTTACTTGATAAAGGAACGCCAATGGCTACTTTTGTGTCTTTACTTGCATTCTTACATGTAATAAATGATCCATACACTCAACTGGAATGCCCATTAACTGTAACCACAATAATTATTTTTTTTTCTCCATTTCTAATACCAGTTTTTTTCTAGAGATAACTATGTTAGGATAACATCTTAAACATTACTTATTAAAGCTGTTATTAATAGCATCTCGTATCGAAAACTATCTCATCACTACCGCATTTCATTTTTTTTTTTTCTTCCGCATTTCTGATATTCGCATTTATGTTTGTAAGTGAGACTTTTGCATTTTATTTACGATATTTCTTTCATCCTCTTGAGTCCAACTTTCGCATTTGATGGAATATACGCATGCGTAAATTTACATAAGCCATTAGATTTCTGTACTTTTTATTTTTTATTTCTTTCCTCCTTCCAGGTGAAGTTAGGCGAAAGTAAGAAAAAAAAATAAGGAAGGGGAAAAAAAATGTAAATGTGCAAGATATAGGTTAGAGGATTTGTAAAGGTTTACATTAGATGTTATAGCTAAAATAAACCGAGGTAACTAAAAATGCTACTAAAAAAAAAGAAAAAAAAACATTAACAACTTTTCTGAATAAGAAAACGCATTCCAAGCTGATGTTTCTTTTAACAGACTTAAAAATCCTTAAAATAAAAACAACAATAGAAACAATTTAAGTTCTTTGAACCGAAGAAAATATTTATTAATTTTAAATGCCATAAATGTCATAAATGAAAACATTACCAAGATACTAAAATAAGGAAGGGGAAAAAAATGTTATAAATGATAATATAACATTTAGTGTTTATTCTTTAATAAAATTTTGAATCATGACAGTTTCCATTTGCTATTTTATGCACGATTTGTTCTTTACAAATTTGGAAATGAGCCAAATAAAGCAAGATAATTATAGCTGTGTTTTATAAACTTTTATTTTCTACAGAACAGAAAAGAAGAAAAATAAGAAAAAAAAAAAAACTTGTGTAACAAAGACTTTTTTTTTTACTTCCTATGTAACTTGTAAAGAATAATTAATTAAACTTAAGCGATTGAGAAATTATATGATACAGAGTTTACTCTCTCAGAGAATGGATGAAATCTCGATAAAATCAGTTAATTATGACAGCAATAAAAAAAGAAAACCTTGTCTGATGATGTTAATTAAATGAGCGATTATATTTATTAATAAACTAACAAACGATCAAATTTCGCACATGATTATATGCAACAATTGAATCTTATTTAATTATTTATTGTTGCCATGAAACTATATAATGTTTACTAGATCAAACGAACTTTTCAATGAAAAATTAAATATATACAATTTATACCGTGGCTTTGTAGCGACCATAAAGGTATATAATTAACTTTATTTTAAAACGGCATAAAATGTCATGTTTGTAGTTGAAAATGCTATTATATGGACTATATAAATGTTGGAAAATTCGATAGTGTTTATAAGCATACGGTAATTAACTAATATTTGAACCAAAGCATGCTAACAAGTTTGATAATCAATGTGGCTAAATCAGTTCTCTTAATGTATTCATTGTATTGCAGCATAGTACAGCCCATTATTTGAGTTATTATAACTTGTAAACTAATCCCATGTAGCGATTAACATCAAATTAATGTTTACACGCATAGAAATCTAAGATTGTAGAAACATTATTATATATATGCATCATAGTAAGGAAATGATTTGAACTTTAATAAGTGAATTTTCGAGTATTCAAAAGTATAAATTTTATAAGGAGAATATTTTTCTGTAAGTTCGTCCTTCGACGAAAAAAAAAGAAAAAACACGAAAGTTTCTTTTGTATCTTAAAATACGAAAATGTTTAGAAAAGAAATAAATTGATTCATCCCAATAGGAATAACTAGAAAAGTATTCTAAGAGAAACTGTTTTGCAGCTAATTCCTCCGGAGAAAAATTGTTTTTCTTGGAAACAATTGAGAAAATAGCTGTTTGTGATCGAAGTAAAAATTCACCAACGAATGAAAATCGTCTCTTTTTTTTCTTTTATTATCGATTATCGAATTCTTTCAAAGTTTTATAGTTTGCAGGCATTAATTAACTTACATGCAATATACTTTTTTGCTTTAACATTTCTGCATTTTCTTGTTTACGACTAATTTTATATCATATTGTATATGGAAACTACTGTATACTATAGATTAACCGCTTTACGGATTATCTATGTGCATATATTCTCTTTGATTTGGATAATAAAAGTAAAATATTTTTCTTAATATGTTTAGAGAAAATCTCGAAATTCTAAAAATACAGACCAAAAAAAAAATCATAAATTATTTAGAATAATATATATATGAATGTACAGTGATTAAAATAATTCGTTGTTTTATATATATTTATATACAAAAAATAAAATATTCGGATTATTCGTATTTTTCAATTATTCGTGCATGGTCTTCCCTTCATTTTCCCGTATAATCAAGAGTTTAATCCTCTTAAATATGATATTTAGTAATGATTTTTGATATTATGTATCAAACTGCTAATAAAACTGAATACTATATATTAACATACTGTTAATAATTATATTAAATATAAGAAATTTTTGATACTTTTTAATTAAATTTGTTAAAAAGAATAATTTTGATCACGAAAAGCATGAAAATAATATTATAGGAACAGCAGATAGACATAATTAATAACAAAACCAGACCAGTTTTACCCATTTCAAATTCCATTTGTCTAGCTTTGGATAATAAAAAAAAATACAAATTACCATTATATATATCTTTAATTTTCAATTAAATTCGTTTGAGAAATGTTACCATATCATAAATATTATTAACCATTTATAACAGGAATTATAAAAGTGTTTTTAAGTGTCCACGTAGTTTAGACAGGAAAATAATAATATTTGGAAATAGATATTCTTATATGCTCTCATTTATTTATAATAATAGGCTTACGTGATGTTGCGTGTCTCACGAGTTCGATTAAATCAACAACAGGATAATCACGCATACTCTAATATCTCTATAAATTAGTCTTGTAAGTAGATATTTGCTTTAAGTAAAGTTTTAAATCGCCAAAAATATTCCTTACTGTGTAATGTTATTTATATATATATATATACATATATTTATATATAATTCATATAAATTCGTAAAAAAGTAAAAATTCATTTATTTTTTAGTTAAGAACACGCTTTCGTAAAATGTGCTTACTTCTTTATTTTTATCATTTTTGGAATACTTTGCGCTAAATTAATACAAATGTTATATACCTGCATCGCAATATAAAACGCGTCACAAGAATCTTGTAACTAGAAAGAATATTAAAATTAGATATTTATTTTTCAAATATATTAGAGAAAAGTTTCGTGTTGTTGAATAAATAAAATATAAGACACCATATTGGATAACTTTCTAAAAAGTCTGCTTGAAAATAAATAATATAATTTGATATTTATAAATAAATTATTTATTTTTTCAATTTTATAAGAATAAATTTTATGTAACATAATTTTAATTTCTCGCAAGCTAGTATTCATTATATATATATATATATTTCTTCTTCTTCTTTTATAAATTTGTTTTTTTTTAATGTCATTCATATTTTAAACACAAATTTAAGAACTTTTTATGAAACAATCTTGTCTGCATTTACAATATTGTATGTAGTTTATTAAATGTACTTTTTATGATTATATATTGTTACTTGATTCTTTTTATGTAAAGTTAGCATACATTAAATTCGGAAAGAAAAACATTTATTTTTCTAAACCATAAAAGAATTGGATGGTAATTTTCTAAAAGGAAACGTTTTGAGAACGAAGTAAAATTCGGAAATTTTCGGCTTTTATTCGATAAATTTTGTCAGGATAATATATTTATAAATTACTTATTAAATGTATTATTGCGAATAGATAAAAAAAAAAATAAAAATTTTTAATGTGTAAATCGAAACAATGCTTGAAATTATTAATAATTTCAAAACATTTTAGCAAAACAACTTTTCTTTTTTAACAAAAAATTAATATTTTATATTAAAAAAAACTGATACATAAATATTTATTTTTAAAAATGTCAAATGTTATTTCTTCTGATCAGAAAAAAAGCCATTAATGCCAATAAGTCACCATCTGACCTATCGATTCTAAGTTATTGAACTGCCAACCTTTCTGACAACATTTATAGCCTTAGCAGTTGACAGGTACAAAGCTCTTCCCCTATATTTCTGCTTCGGTCAGATCTGCAGTAAGATATTGTTCGTGAACCAACACTTTCATTTTCTAGTTGCAGTGTATAGATCCAACATTTCGATATGTAATGAATTTATATTAGTATCGGTTTTTTGTTATTTTTTTTTATTTAGAACTGGAGCAACGTCCCACGTTTCTATTGTCGGTAAGATTTTCTGACAAAGATTGATAGTAAACTTTTCAATTTATCAATAAAAGAATAAAAAATATATGTAATAATAATAACTTCGAAACTCTTAACAGAAAGGATGTTAAAATATTTTATTATGGATTTAAAAAAATTCAATCGTTTTTATATTATTTACATTTTATAAAATAATTTTTTTTTTAAATTTTGTGTATCATTGAAATAAAAGTACAAGTTTTAATTCCCATCCTTTTCTGTTTTTTAATTAATTGATGAAAGAGGAACTTACATTCTCCTTAAAAATCATATTAAAAATAAATAAAAGGAATTTTTATTTTTTTTCTGTATTTTTTTTTCCTTCTTACCGTTAAGATTATCACGTCAAGTGTTCATCATGCAAGTATGAGTTGCACAAATTACATTTATAAAAATTCTTTTGTGCTATTTATCTTTTACTTGCATTTTAAGAAAAAAAGAAAAAAAAATTGTTAAATGTTTCAGTTGTCATTCCATAAATTATTGACAATGTACAAGAACAAATACTTTTAGCTTGTTTTTCTCCAAAGAAGAAATAAAGTACTAAAAACCGAAGCTGTATGTACTCTTTTTTTTTAATTAATTCACTTTGATTATTTAATAGTCGAATGAAATTTTTAAAAGATATTTCGTAATTAAAATATCTTTCCGATAATTATTGACGTCAGTCGGATGCATTTATTTACTTAAAACGTTTTTATACATTTTTTTTTTAAATGTTACACATAGCAACGTAACATTATCATATTCATGCTTGCAAGAATTTATATTTAATAAGAGTTTATTTAGTGAAATGACGAAGCATGTAAGCAGGTATATATGCAATTTATATATATCTACTTCCATTCGACTGATCAAAGATTCGGGGAAGTAAATATCTACGTGACTTGTCAATCAGACAATGCAATGATTGGACGACAATTCGATGATGGACCGAACGGATACGCTCCAAATAGTCTTTACTAAGCAGTTATCTGCAGATCAATCGCATAAGACGCGCATGAGCAGAATTTTCGTCTTATCTTTGACATTATGTGACAACTTTATCAGACAGTTTTTTCTTCAATTACAATCTAACAGATTCATTGTGAAAATATCTTATATCTTGGATTCTTAATTTTTTTTATCGTCTTCGTTCAATATCGAAGAAGTTTACAGAGATAATTTTTTTTAAGAATTCATATACAAAAACTGAGATTTTCGTATAAATTATTCAATATATATATATATATATATATATATACTGTATATATTTATTGGTAGTATATTCATTACAAGCATATCGTGAATAAAATATTATTATAAAATCTTTATTTATTATTGCAATTTCCTTCCCTTCGTGAGTGGGTGGAGTTTAGTTTCACATGTTTTATTGCCTACAGCCAAATAAAAATAGCTGTTGAACTGAAAAAGGACATTACCTGCTATATTTGAATATTCTGTAAGAATTTTCGTAATACTATTTTTCTCTTTTTCTCCACTAAAACTCCTTGTTTCGTTTAAGTAAAACCCATAAAATTAAAAAAAAGGATGAATTATTAAATACTATATTTTTATTTATTGCTTTTTTATATCGCAGTTATTATTATTATTTTTTTATTTCTTTAAGTTTTGATGTATTTTTAATACTTTTGATCTTGATATTTCACGAGGTAATTGTTTTAAACATCCGCTTTATCTTAAAATCACTCAATGCCCTCAACTGATCTTGACATAGAGTTACACACAGGATATCTAACGGGAGATCGACTTTTAAAATCACCACAAGTTGTGATTGCCTGGGAATATCCCAATGTCCCAAGTCGATTACGCCCAAAGTTCCAACCTCTTCACTCAAGGGACATTCGAAAATCTTATTTTTTATCTATTGAAAGTCGCTTCCAGACACTAAATCCTACAGTATACTGTTTATATTTAAATATCAATTTTTTTTAAGAAGTACATATACGCATATTATTATTTTACTTCTGCATAGCTTTATTTATCATTTCTCATAATTATATTATTATAAACAAGCATCATTTTCATTCCATGCTCGTATACTTCCTCATAAATATCGTTTAATATTTCTTGTTTCGTGTATGTTGAATTTGTATATTCTACTTTTAATACGGTATTAAAATTATATTTAAAATATTATTTTGAATATATTCATGTTTTAAACCATATAAAAATATAATATAATCTATTTAGTTTATAGTAAATTAATAAAAAGTGCTGCTAGAGCATACTTGAATGTATTATAAAAATTCCTATTGACAAGTGTTTGCTTGAAGAATAGTAGTAAAAAAATATATATATATTTTTGACTTATTTTCCAATTCTTTGTATTCTTATAAAATTGCCAGTATTATTGAATTTATTGAAAGATCAGTAAATTCTATATTAAAGAATTTACTGATCTTTCTGCTTCGAATAGTAAGAACGTTTTTAAAAATATTTAATATTGCATAAAGAGGCATCATCTACTTTCTTAAAAAGCTATAGGATACACATAAAGAGGAAACTGTCAAGATATTAATATCATACTCTAGCATTATACTTTTAAATTTATGTGAAAACAAGTATTTTAAATCTATATTATTTTGAATATTTGTTCATTGAATGTTATTCTATACTGGAAATGGAATCCTTGGAATTTTCTCTATTCTCTACTGTCAGTTATAGATTGACAATATCTTTAAAACTGTTGACACAAACATTCTCTTTGTTTGTAACTTGCAAACTTTGATCCGTCAGAACGTCACATTCATTTAAAATCATCTCTCCTCTGGATTGAATGTTATCGTTTCATTTTAAAATTGCCTATAAAATATCCTAAAACAATTTCCATTTTCTTTGTTCATTTTTATGCATTAATTTGTCGTTTAATCTATTTAAATGGGAATTCTATAACAAATTCAGTTATTATTAAATAGATTTTTAAACTGAAACGTTAGAAATTAAGTTCCTCCCTTTTTTTTTTGTTTAATTAAAATTTTCTTTAATTCGGCAGAATAATTTTGTGTAGCTATTTACAATATATAACAATCGTAAGCGAAAGTATTCATAATGCCAAACATGTAAAGCGATTTTTAACTGGTAGTTACTTAGGATTTTCTATTCTAAAAAGGTTTTTTTAACTGTCATAGTAGACATTTAATGATTACATAAAGAGTAGTTACTTTAAACGATAAAATAGATGCATAAATTGCGGTTTGGATAAATGATGTGTGTACAGCTGGTCCTGAGGTAAAGACCCGACTACTTAGATGTACTTTCTACTATCGTCTCATCCTCTACTGTAGTAAATCATTCGTAGAATGTTGGAGGCTTTAGAGAAAAACAGTGCATGTGTTTTTTTTTATCTCTTGTCGAATGTGGCTGGAATTCGTTTATGAAAACATTGCTGCTGGCAAGGCACTAATAAATTACCCCATTCAAGATTGAGGCTAAGGTAGACCAGACCGTAATGAAAACAGGACACACACATACACACAGCCTAACATCACTGGAGAGAGTTATCCAGCTGTTGTAATTTCGGTGGAAGGAATTACTGCAGAAAGCTAGCAACTGCACTTCTTCATAAAACTCTACGATCGATAATACGTTCAGTACTTTATTATTCAGTTTTAAAAATGTTATATGATCATTTTTAATTCCATTCTGGCACATATATAATAATATAGTAATAATAATTTGCTTTTAGATTAATATCAAACAAAGAGAAATTAATGATATTTCTGATTTTCCTTTAATTAAGGATATTAAAAATATCATAGTTATCCATCATTTGAAAACGTGTCAAATAACCTTTACTACGTCTAATAAGTCATGTAACCACACAATTGTAATAATGAGATTAAATCTGTGTAAAATTGAAATTTTGATCAAATAAATTTGTTCTGCTTGAAGATAACATTGATTGATTAAACGATGAAATCAGATCTACAAAATGAAATTTGTTTATTCTAATTTTAATGCAATTTATTTGAAGAAAACATGTGTAGTTCTCGTGTAAAATTCATAATAATATCAGTTTTAATTTTAATTTGTTTTTTATTTTTCATAATGAAAAGAAACAAAAATTGCATGTTGATGACGTACGAACGACCTCATTAAAGGAAGAAAATTAAACGATACAAAAAAAAAATTTTTTTAATCATTCATTGTCGAAATTTAAACATATTCCGATAATATCGAACATGCTTTCTTATTATTTCTGTTTTCTTTTATCTTTTTACATTGATATATACAAGAATGTCAGGATGTGATTCCTCCGATATTACAATGGAAGACTTATTCTCTTTTGTAAGTAACTTGTACTTTGATTGCCTCGGGGTGTTTAGGATGAATCAAACAGCTTTGTGGTCACATACATCTGACGTAGCTATTCAATGAAAGATTTCACGACTATAACATTTTGTTATAAAATGGTAGAAAGAGAATAAAGTTTTTCAAGTAGATCTATACTTTATATAGAATTATGCTTTGTAGTACGGAGTTAGTCTTTTCTACGGAGCTTAAGATACAATTGAAAAGAAAAAAAGAAAAAAACTATGGCCTAAATCTCTCTTCGAACGTTTTAGAAAGAAAATGGTGTAAATGTCCAAAATAGAGAAAACAAGTTATCTTTACCCATTGTAGTTTATTGTTGATACTGAACCAACATTCATCAATCATTAAAACAATATCGAATCACTAAAAATACTTACACATATAACACACTTAAGGAAAATTCAATATATTTTCTTCTTTTAGGCAATGTTTCTTTTTTTTCTGGTGAATTTCAGACCAATCTCCAAAAGGACACTTTATCAAATCCCATTCGCTCCTTCAGTCAGATGTCGAAGACGACACTTCGCAAGAAAGATGAACAATATATTATTATTTTTTTTCCTTTTTTTCCATTCTGTTCCAACTCTTTCAGTTATTGAATCTTTTATACTTGTTAGGTGTCTTTTGATGAAATTCAAGTCTGAAAAGAATTACAAATATTTCAAGATAAGGAACATGTCAGATTCCGTGATAAATGAAATAACATAAACTCTTTGGTATGATTCTCGCATTTCTAAACACTTTGATCATGGTCAATACAATTCGTAGATGAACGTATTAAAAAATATTTCTGTACTGTTATTTCTATCATTTACTTATCTCTCCATAAACGATATAAACTAATTCTTTAAATAAATTCTGAATTTCATTATTTTAGCGTAGTTTATGAATTAAAGAAAAAAAAAAAAGCATAATTCGTTTAATAACAGATTTAAATTAAAAGCATTAAAAGTGAATTCAAATAAAGAGATTGGGAGAACTATTTAAAAATTTTCAATTTTTTCCAAGCTTGAATACAAATAAATAAAATAGTTTTATGTAAATAACAAATATCCATTAAAAAATTCCTTTAGGATTTAAAATGCAATTACATTTTTTCAAATATTCAATAGTTTTAATCTGTAAACAAAACTTCAATTATAATCAAATATTTTTATCCATCAAAAGCCGTGCTACTGAGTACAATACTTGGTTCTTCAAAAGTTCTTTCATTGATTTAAACACGAATTAATAAAAAAAATGCATAAGATTAAAAGATAATTTTTTAAAAAATCGACTTATTAGATTTAAATTTTTTTAAATATTAGAGAATAATGCATTTATGTTTTTTTTTTTATTTTAGATTATTCTAGTTGGAAAAATTTGACTAAATCTAATGCTGTAGTTATTGTTTAATTCAATCTTTGTTCTTCGCATTAAGATTCTTAACTCCAGCAACATAATTGCATTATTGGTTCATTTAAAATGTAAATAAAACTAATTAAAATGAAAATATTTCGTTGAAATTGCAAAAGATAACCGAAAATATGATTGAATACAGAAATTCTATGTTCAAATAGTATCAAAACTATTGAAATGCAGTTCAAGCAACTAGAAATACCTCATAACTTTACTTATTTTCCGGAACGATGCTCTACTAGCATTATCTCTTCGCCAACGGAAAGATTCGAGTTCGATCACAAATAGGATATTTCATTTTCTTTTTCAATGATCAAACCAAAGTAAAACTTCAAAAAATTTAGTTTTGTACAGTTTCATTAATATATTTTAAGATATCCCAAAGATTAAATATATCTCAGTTCAGAAACACTTGAATGTTTTCATTAATACATTTACCTCGGCTTATTAAATTAGTTTAGAACATGCAACTCTGGTTTTGATTATGATATCTTTTAAAAATTTATGAAACTATTTAAAAAAAATAAAAATAAACTATTCGTCTTTTTTATACAAGATCAACATATTATAAATGAATCATCAAAAATTTATCTTCTGAATAAAAATTTAATTGACATTTATTTATGAAAATTAGCATTTTTACAGTAAAATTTGCATGGACAAAAATGATAATTTTACTTTATTTTCCAGCACATTAATGCTTTTTTTCTCCCTCTCTTCCCTTAGGAACTTATGAAAAAAATCAATTCTTATTTCGCCGAATATGAGTATCAAATCTACAAGAATGCTGATAAGAGTCTCTCAAGTTGTCTGATACAAGATGTTATTCTTATACAACGACTTCTAACCGCACTTGATAAATGGAATCTTACCATTCTTGAAGATTAAATGTCGCTTAAAGAGAAGCAGACATAAATCTATAATTAAACTATAGACATTTTTAATTTTGACGTCGTGCATTTGATCATTTGACTCCGCATAAATTATATATGTACTGTATAATTTAATAAATTAAATTAATTGTTTAATTAAATAGCATTTTCAAAATGTAAATTATTAAAATGGTATTAGAATGCAATTAATCGACCTTGCCAATTATATCCTCGAATTTCCTGTTAATAACATAATTGTTAATGTTCAGTAATTTATAGCTAGTAAGCAGTATTTAGTATTTATTTTTATAATCTAATTCGCAGCATATTTCGAAATTGGATAAAATATCCTTTATATCAAAATAATTTGCAGTTATTTAGCCAATTCATTTATCGAACTTCTCTGATTCCGAGATGGTTTGCTGAATGACATATTATAATCAACGACATAATTAAATTATATCAGATGGAAGCCTTTTGAATTTTCTAGCTATAAATTTAGGAATTTATTTGATCTAAATTATTATTAAAATATGTGAATTTAAGTTTTGTGTATTGTTAAATGATTATTTATCCGTACATTATTATTAATTCTGCTCACTTAACCAATAAGCGAGCATCCCGTTGTGATGTAACAATCAGACTGATAAGGAAAAAATATAATACGCAACAATAACATCAATATCAAATCAAATCGTTAAGGCAATAAGTGTTTTTTTCCCTCAAATCCGTATTTTATTTGTTGGGCTAAATATATTAATTACAATCTAATAAACAATTAACTATCATAAATATTTTTTAACAACAATTCTAGCCTTACAAAGATTGTGATATTCTAACTTATACGTTTAAATTTAAACGTTCAAGGCTATCAGATTGATCAATAATATAGAATTTCCTATACTATAAACTACTTTCAGTAAAAAGTATCGATCAGTTAATTAATCTCTCTTAAATCTTAGAAAAGAAAATTTATCTTATTACTACATATTTAAAAAAAAATTGATCTAAGAGTTTTCAGGAATAAATTTAATGCAAATCAAATCTCATCTATCAGAAATTTTATAAATTTTTGATAGGATTCCAATTAAAAAAATTAAAATAATTATTGCTTTAATGAAATTGATAATTTTACTTGTTGAATGCTAGAAAAACAATATCCAAAGAAGAAACCTAATGGATAAATGCGAAGAAACCACTTGAGAAAAGCAAAGAAAGAAGAAAAGAAAAATTATAGGTTGATCAACAGATGAAAATTTTCTAGTAACAATTACTTAAAAAAAGAAACTGATGTTGGATAAAATCGTAAATATTTAATTTTCGGTGATATGACACTTTAAACATAAAAAAAAAAAAAAAAACAGATAGATAAATGAGAAAATTCTGTATTGACATATAAAAATTCAACTATGCAGACTTTTGAACGATTTTTAATATTAATTAAATATTTCAATTAAAACAAAAAAATAAAATAAAATTTTTGTTTTTTTTTTTAACTATGAACAGCATACAGATTCCTTACTAATAGAATTGGCTTGAAATGAAAATGGCATCGATTTATTACATTCTCTTATCTGTTTTAGATTGTAAATGTTGCAAGTAACCTTTGTTCTTTGTTATTATAAAAAATAAAAAATTTAATCGATAATCCTAGTCAATATGATTAAAAGGTATGAGTAAAAATCGATGTATAGAATGTGTATTTATATCTAAGAAACAAAAAATTTAAATTGTATCTATAAATTGAAACATGATTTAAACTTTCTTTTATTTTTATTAAAACGATTTTCGACGTGAATTTAACATCCATGTTATTACATTTATTTTATTGATTTAAAGACTTTAAGGAGTGTTCGATTCGAGTTGTGCACCTGATACACATATTTTCTTGCATCGTTGGAAAAATCTGTAACTTAATCGTGTGGTTGGATTCAGGATGCTTCAAAAAAATGAAATGCAGCATTTTTACAGTAAATTAACGTAAAAATAGTATTTATTCTTCGATAAACATTATACAAAATTTTTATTATACTGTTCTATAACGATTAACTATAGAAAGAAGACTTTTATTAACAATATATTTGGATATTTTTTTATTATAATAAATGCTTTAAATAAAAATAAATTCGTGTTTGAAAAAAGAATTTATAAAAAAAAATGTTATTTATTTTAAGCATTTTTGAGAACTTTAGATGAATAAATCACAAAATATCATAACATTATTTATGATATTAATATTTTTTTAATCGGATTAATTAGATTATTGATAAGATTGTTTCATTCAGATAATAATATTAATTTCTGCGATAATTAATAAGTAAATGAGTACATAGAAATAATTATCAGTGCTTGTAAATAATAAAGAAATTTTAACTAATAATTTTTTTTTTTTTTTTGTCTAAAAACTTTCCTTATATTTGTTATGCTTTTCATATTTTAAAATCACAATTTTTACACTGAAATAGAAAATTATCGAAGTGTTAAAAATAACTATAAAATCGAAATTTTTTATGGCATAAAAGTGACAACAAAATACACGCATTGGTGGCAAATGCAAATTTTAACTTTTGGCTGATGTATAGAACTACTTAATTTGCTATTAATGATTGATTTTTTTCCCTTTCTTTCACATTTTTTTTTTTTTTAAGAAAAGAATATTTTTCGTTGGGGAAAAAATGTAGTTGTTTATCACTACCAAGTTGAAAAAAATTGCTGAATCAAAAGAAATAAATAAAATTCATAAATCGATATACATCTGTGATATTTATTCATATCAATCATAATGGATCATTTCTTATTTCTGAGATGGATCGTTTCATTTGGTTAGAGTTTATAAACAAGAAAGTTACCTTTCATTAAAGTTTTTGTGTGTATATTTATTATTTATTTATTATTATAGTAATTTCTTATTTTAACTACCATTTTTTTTTAAATTTACGCTTTATCTACACAAAAATATCAAACGTTGAAAGTAATAAAAAATTAAACTGTCATTATAAAAAAAAAAAAAAAATGTAAAATTGAATAATTATATTCCCTTAAGTATAAAATAAAACTAAAAGATTTAAAGTTTAACTTTATATAACAAAAAAATTAGTTTTTCTTTTTTCTTTTAGCTTTCTAATCATCAACCGGTTTAGTCTTTAAATTAAAATTAAAAGCTCATTAAATTATTTAATACTAAATTGATTAATTAAAAATTGATTTGTTTTTAGAAAATAAATAAATAAGTGAAAATGAATTTACTTATTAAAAAAAAGAGCTAACAAACAGTAAATTTTTAAATATTCAAATGACTGAAAATAAATTTCTTTTGCAGAACTTTCAGAAAAGATAATAAATTCTCTTTAATTTGTTTTTAAAATTTTAAAAGCTAAAATAAAAACGATTTTATAATTATGTAAATAAGCATAAACATAAAATTTTTATAGGAATACTAGAAATTTCTATTTATGAGAAAATTCGTATTAAAAAAAAAAAAATATTATGATTTTAAAATCAGAATTGGAAATTTTACATAATTAATTATGTGTCATTGTATTGTTTAGGTAGTAAGCAAGAATAATAGAAAACTTCAGAAAAATGGAAATGTGAGAAAATTCGTAAAAGAAAATGTCATGACAGCGATATAAAGAAAACTTTGTTATTTAAATTAGTTAGAATATATTAAAGTTATAGAATAAGGAAATAAAACTTTGATAAAATCTGAGTGAATTTTATTTATCGTATTTTTCATTTTGACTTTAGATCTACATTTGAAAAAATAATACAGTAATTTTATTTAAAACTTCTCATGTTTATTGTAATATTTCCTGTTATATTACCACGTATTTCGTTGTTTTTATTCTTAATATTAAATATTTTTAACGAATAATTTTGTGTGAACGATTCACGGCATGTGTGTTTTTCATCACTGATATATCAAATTTTCAATTTTTTCAAATATTTCAAGTAAGAAATATATAAATAGCTTACTTGATAAAACATTTAATATATTCAAAAGTTTTGTATTATTTAATATAATATAGTAAATAAATAGTTTAAATATGAAACAATCTATCATACAACAATAATTCATGATATATCAATAGTCTGTAATATAATAATTTTTTCCTTTTATTTATTTGTATATAACAATAGATAGTTTTTGGATTATTCTAATGAGAAGAATTAGTTATTATTAAAATTTATTCTATAACACAATAACAGACTATAGCGCAATATCTTATGACATAACAATAGACCACTACGTAACAATAATGAAAACAAGTTACTGTTACTTAATGGACTTATAAGAAATTATTTTTCTTTTATAATTTTATAAAAGAAATAATTAAAGTTATAAAATATAACTTTAATTATTTTTCAATTATTCTAATAAGCTGAATATGTCATCACAAGAATATTTCACTTAGAAACGTTATAATTTTCAAGCTTAGAATTTTTATGTAATTAATTATTTTTCCTTATAAACCTTAAACAAATATTTAATTATTAAATGTCTATTCATCAAAATTAACTATTAAATACATTATGTTTAAATTAATGTTATTTCCCTGTTAATTATTATAATTTTAGTCTTAGAGTACAGAAAGAACAGCAAAAATATCTTTATTCTTTTCGAAATTTGCATATTTGTTAGGAAAGTGTTGAAATCGCTAATTTATGCACGTCTTTATTTTTGCATTCAAGTAGAATGCTGGTAATCTCTATTTTTGATGCAAGGCTAATGATCCTTTTCGCATTATTTATGGCAGTTGTAAATTATGATGAGGCATTTCAAATGTTGTATAACGAAATAATTTTTTTGTTTTTAAATATCTACAGTTTAAACATATCCACTTACGAGTTAAATATACAGAAATATTAAAAATTCAGTTTTACTTAAATTTTGTAAAACGAGATAATTTGCAGTATCGTTATTAATCATTGTGATTAATTAATAGTCGTGTTTAAATAAATATTCATTGCTTTAGTAATAATCAGTTAAACCAAAATATTTATGTAAGTGTAACATTTAAACTTTATATATATAATTTTTTTTTTTTTACTCGGATAATGACCGCATTATTTGTACAACATGGGCACTGATCCAAAACTCGTAAGCCATTAAACTAGCTAATATAAAAAGAATTTTTGGGTAGAAATTCTAAGTTACTTAATAGAGTAATGACGAATCAAGATACGGAACCGAAACTACCAATTGCCAAGAGTTTCCAGAAGATTAACTATCTTTCCACATTCATTATAATATGAAACTGGTGGGTTTTTTTTTCTTTTTAATATTTTGAAAATGAGACTCTTCGTTCAAACTATCTGAAAATCAAACTTCAATGGTTTCGATCACGCACACGTTATTCGTCACTTAAAAATAGTGAAGGTAGAATATTCTCTTCAGAGTATATATAATTTTAAATTACGTTGGTTTAATGAGTCTTATTAAGAAGTAAACAATTAGAAAAAGTGACAATTTTTCGAAGGTTTATTGCTCACAAAAAAAAAATGAAACAATCTTGAGTATTTCCCAAGAGACACAAGATAGTGTAAAGCCTCAGGGAACCTAACAACTTTTTCGTATATATCAAAAAAAAAAAATTTTATTTCGGCAATATTTCTTCGATAATACTTAAATTTCACGGTGCTTCATACAAACTCTCCTATATAAATCGTTGATACGATCCTATTAAAATTTTTAATGATAAATTATTACTTAATGCCAAGCGTTTTATGTTAACAATTAAACATAAATAAATTGAACTACATCCCGATAAAATACGAAATAAATATTACAAATTAGAAATTTTATTTTTCAATGTTTCGTTCGTTATCCCATAAAGGAAATATCTAAAAATAACTATGCGGAAATAGTAAGTTGTAATAACTTGTGTAGTAAAGGAATGGAAAAAATATGAAAAAAAAGAAGGGAAAAAACAGAATTTCGTTCAGTTTACCTTCTTTTTGTATATCTTCAGAGTATTGATAGAAATAGAAATGAACATGTCCAACCGCAACGTTAAATTACCTGGAAGATTTATGGATACAAAACACGAATGAACTTTTTCATGCTTTAAAAATCAGGATAGATGTTATGAATAATTAACGATACATATAAAACTTATTGTCGTATAAAACTAGTTGATAATGGGTTTGCATTTTTAAAATTTTCAATAATATATTTTGCTAACATCATCAAATCGCGAAATCGATACTGCTTGACTATACACGATGTACGTCATTCATAGATAATATCACAAAGTTAGATTCGAATGAAATTATAAACAGTGTAAATTGAATTCAGTTATAATTCTCCTACTAAACAAATTTAAAATTTAAATAAGAAACAGTTACATGCATTTGAAAAATATCAATATCATAAAGTGTTTCATTTAAAAAAAAAAAGGAAAAAAAAATTCTTTGTTTTCAAGAATAATTTAATATTCATCTAAATTAAATTTCCAGTTTCCTCCAATTTCTTTTAAAATTTCTAGCAATGTTCTTTAAATAATTTTTATTTATAATTTATTTAAAAGGTTACAAATTTATAAGATTAATGGAGAATTAAAAATAAAACATATACATGCAATTGTATTTTTATTATTATAATAAAAAAATAAATAAATTATATAGAAAACTATTTTTGTATTAAAATTAATTTAACAAGTGAGTATGAAATTTTATTTTTATCGTTAAATAAGTATTATTTAAGCTTACATCTTTTTTTTTGTGTTTCCGTTTCATTTCTTTTAACCAACAGATCTCAAAATTTTCATCCTGAGATTCTCTTGGGGATTTATCTCAACTACTTCTCATCCTCTGCAGACCGGTCTTATACGTTTATATTTTTAAAACTTTCATCAGAACACGATAAATATTTTAATTTCTTCGGTGTATTCGTCTTTCGTTATTTTTATCTAATTCTGTTCTATCCCCATTTTCTGAAACAACATTTTCGCCATTTTGTGTTAAAACAAAAAATAAAATAAAATAAAAATAACTGTGCGAACTTTTTGTGTGGCTGTCTGACTTTTATCGATTTAAAAGAAAACACAAAAGATAATTTCACACACTTGGATGTTTGAATGTGGAATTTAATAGTTTGTGGGATATCGAATACGAAGATATTGGCGAATACCACGAAAATAGTAAATTTAGTTTTAGCTTCATCGATTTAAAGTGAATAAGAATTGTTTTTATATATATACCTATATATATATTGTATACATTTTATATATTAGGAAGTCACATCACTCATTCAAAAACGGAAAAAAAAATAAAAACTAAATATAACATGCTATTTTTAGAAGTTTAAGTGTATTTATTTTTTATAATTCAAAATCATTTTATAAATTAAATATCGATAATAGTATAAATATAAAAAATTCATTAAATCCCATACAATATTAAAAATACGTCTATAAAATAAATATATATTTGTATTTACTTATTTGCTCTCTTAAAATGCGACAGAAAATAAGCTGATTTCAGTTATTTTCCATGAGTATAGATAAATAAACTACAAAAAATAACGTTATTTTCGTTTATACTAAAATAATATCAAAAATTAAAAAATTTTTAAATCTATCTTTATAATATAAAGATAAATGTATGTGTATTTTAATATATTTTAAAATAAAAATAATAAATTTTATATTCTAATTTGTACAATTTTGCATTAAAAGATAAGAGATACCTGATTTATAACAGGGATGCGTTCAAAAATTTCGATCGTAATTCGAATCCATCATAACTCGGAACACGATTTCCCATAGGCGCAATACTATAAATGGAGGTTAGGTTCCCCAACCACCAAAACTCAAGAATATTCAATTCGTTTTTAAAAAGTAATACAGTAAAGTATTGGTAAATAAATTCTATTGATTCTTTATTGCATTTTCTTATGTACAGTATTATTTTTCTCAGAGTAAATTGCAATTATTTTGAAAAAAATGTATATCTCCTGTTGCCAATATTTCATAAGGGAAAAAATAAAGGAAATAGGTAAAAACAAAAATAGAATGTATAAGTTACATCTTTATGCCCAAGTTTATAGCAAAAATAAGCAATTGTTTTAACGCTATTTCTCGATCATGCCTGAGTACTATGTAATGGAGTATACTGTATATTCCAGATTCTCTTCTGTTCTAGTAACTAGGAACTTCTCACATGTATGACAAAGTTAACAAAACTGTACAATAGGGCC
>WUQG02024314.1:0-11291 GCA_011317285.2 Androctonus mauritanicus | reverse complement strand
TTAGTCTAATAAAAAGTGTTTTTACTGGAGTATTTGGTCTGCTCATGAGTGCTTACAGAATATAGACTCTTGAAATAATTAAATATAATTATTTATTACATTTATTAAATGCTAAAAATTTAAAACTGCTTTTCATATAAATTAAAAAAAAAAAAACTTTATATTCTGTGTTAGTTTACAATCAAATAAATATGATATAGTGATAATAATTTATTCTCATCAATACAGATGCAAAAGTAGATTTTCAAAAATATCAATATTTTTATTTTTCTTTAAAATTTTAGTACAGGCAACCCTTGTATAACATGGCTTCCTACAACATGGTTTTGTTCTAAATACTATTAGAAAATTGTGAAAATCCTCATATAACATGATACTTCTACAACACAGTTTTACTTAACATATTTAGTCTACTAATTACATTTACTCGTTTACAACATAAAACATTTTCATTAATTTTTGTAAATCCACACTATAGACACACAATATACATATAAAATGCAATCATTGGGAAATAATTTGCTAAAATTAGTCATAAATGCAATTTCGCTAGTTTGTGGTGAGAGAGACAATATGCAGTCTATTTTTGATTTCGATTTAAAATTGAGTTAATTATCAACCATTGAGTATTTTGTGTTTAAAACGTTCAGTTCTTGGATAAAAAGTAAGTTTTTATTCTTCAATAGAGGAATGTGGAATAGAAAAAAATTTTTTATTCATAAATTTTTTGGGTATGTGTTAAGGAACAATTGTTTTATAGATGGTTAGATTACAGATTTTGTAAAGAGAGTAGAAGATACACAAACTTTAAATGCAGAAGTAGATACTGTTAAAAAGAAAAAAGTCCTCATTTTAACTATTATTAAATGAATGTTACATAGACTATATATATTTTTTCTTTCTTTATATTTTGTGTTATTGATATTCTTAATAAAAATTAAATTTCTTATATGGAATTAATAAAAGTTATTTGTTTTTAATTGGTTTTTGGAATGTAACTTCCTTTTTTTCTATTGGATATAGGTTTCATATAACATAGTTTCACACAACATGGCATTTTTTAGGAACTTATCTACTGTGTTATACAAGGGTTATTTGTATATATTTTAAGAAATAATTTTACATTATAAATTAGAATTTATTTTATAAAAAGATAAACTTACTTCTTAATTTCTCAACAGCATTTTGAAATTCTTTGAAATGATCAAGAACCTAATATAATATATAAAAAAATATATATACAATACAATAATACAATGTTCAAAATTAATTAATAAGGAGAGAATTGTTATTAAAAAAAAAAAAAAAAAATCAATAATTGCAGATATTGCAAGTTTCTTGGAAGATGATAATTTTAAATATCAATTACTGATTTTTTCAAATGTAATATTTCCTGATATCTAATAATATAAAACAATTATTAGTCATCATAAGATTATAGAGTATATTATATAAAGTGCTCACATTTCTAAGGACTGCACATTTTTTCAAAACTACAAAAAATAGAAAAAAAAAATAAAGAATGCACATTCTATTAATTTATTTTTGGATTATTTCAAATTAAAGTCCACAGTGAAAAAATTTTTCTGATTATCTATTTGAACAGCATATAGCAGAACTATATTTTTTTAATGAAAAGTTTTTTTATGGAATTTAATTCTACTATTTTTTGCATAATTTGTTAATTGGCATTTCCAGAGATATTCATAAATAAAAGCAATAATTCTGAAATAAATTATAAATTGTAATCAACATTTCTAATTTATAAACATTTTTTCCAAAAAACTATGCAGATAGAAAAAAATTGAAAAATATAAAAATATTAATTTTATTTCAAACTAAAATTCATAATGAACATTTTTTTTTTTGTACATCTGCTTATGTAGCATATGCCAGACTTTTGTTTTTTAAATGAAAAAGATAATTTATTTTATGGAATTAATGTTATTTTTGTATGATATTTTCATATTTGGTACTCTCCCACTATAACTAATAATAGCAAGGATTGCTTTCCTTGCTATTAATGTTTATATTTTTCCTTTTATATGAAATGTTAGTTTTCCAATTAATTTATTGAAAATTATTTAATGGAAAGCAGAATAATTAAAAAACAAAATGAATGCCTTAATATAAATAAATATGATAAATGATAAATAACAACAAATGAAAATTATATTTGTATTTTCATTTACCTGTGCCATTTCTGGTCTTTCATTTTTATTTTTCGATGTACATTTAATTCCTGTATCTACAAACATATTAAACCATGGTATACCTTCTTCTCCAGCTTTTTTATCAATTATTTTATTTTCTAAATTTTCAGCTATACACTGTACAACATAATCAACCTAGGAATTATGAAAACGAATAATTATTAAATTATGTTTAAAATATAAATCAAGAAAACAGATTATGGAACAATTTTAAAAATGAAAAATTATTATAAATATATAGTAAAATAAAAATATATTTAAAAAAAATTATACAGTATATATATTTTTGCATTATGTAAGACTATTGGTTTTGTTTATATAGCAACACATACAACTGTGGGACTTACATGGAACAATATATTGATTCAGACCTTTGGTCTCACTTGCAGATGTGAACTTTTGCTGATAAGGACAGAGTAGAAAGCAAGCGACACAATGATTAACAGCTTCCATAGCTTAAAATCACAAATCTTTTATTGAGAGAGATTTTTTACAAGTAAGGTAAAAACTCTAATTTCAAGTAATTGTTCTTTAGAGAACAATTACTTGAAATTAGAGAATTAGAGAAATTTAGAGAAAAATTACTTTTGTTGTTACACTGTGTTACAACAAAAGAAATTGGTTCCAACAATGATAGCAGATAATGCTGATTCATTTAATTCCATACTAGATAGCAGTATAACAATAGGAAAATAGTTCCAGAGGCATCAGAGATTTCTGTCTGAATCAAACAGCAAAAGTTCATTGTTAGGTAAAGTTCAACAGTCCACTCAGAGGAGTTGGATGATTATTAACCATGAATTGACATTTCAGATTTCCTATTTCTTTTATATTGGTGTAGTCATCAATTTATATTTCCATCCAAGTGTGGCAATTTTTGGTGATAGGAATCAAACAAACTTTCCTTTCTCCTTTGCAAGAAAATAATCATTCAGTGAATACAACAAGACAATCAAGCTTGGAATGTCATTAGACTGAACTCCCTTTTGAAGAAGGTGATTTCACTGGACTACTCAATTCTGACTTACCACTGACCAGTGAGGGAAAAACTTGGATATGTCCATTTCAAGATCTTTGAGTGACTCCTCTCATCTCACATTGAGTTCCCTGCAATACCCGTATGTAATAAGACCCTTTGTCACCAACATCATAGCATTTATCTATCTATGATATTTAATGTTATAAGGGACAAAAATCTTCCTTCAAGGTGGTATGTTCTTTAATAGTTTGTTTTTTCTCCATCTTAAATGCTAATTTATTCTTTGAATTCTTTTACTTTTTTTTGTTTGCTTAGCTAGTTTCCATAAATCAGAGAATTTATTAAGGTGACAAACAATGTCCCACAGCTGGTCTGGATTTTGCATCTCATTTCATTTTTTCCTGACATAAGTTTATTACTAAATGAAATATCCTATATATTTTTTTTATATACTTACAAAACATTATACAGGATGTTCAGAAAGTTACTGTGCACTTATATCACTATGATACATATATAGGTGCTTAATTGCTTTCCGAACACCCTGTATTATTTTACTCAGTGCCATGGATCTTACACAATTATTAAATAGTGTTTATATTAGCTTCATTTTGTTATTTATCAGTTTATTCCTGTTTATTTTTCTAAAGCAATGTTGTGCTAATATTATAACTAATATATAATGTACAGAAATCCCAACTTACATAAATGGATCATTTCATGAAATCCTATATAGTGAAACATATGTACTGGGTAACTATAAAATAATGTGAGGTGTTCAGAATTCTCTAGTGTGTCATGTATTGGATGAAACATAACAAAACCTGGTGGACGTACACTGCGGAACATTCAGTTTTGATTTTGAAAGAAATCAAATTTAGTACCAAAAGTCACCAACAGGGGGATTGTGGAGCTACAGAAGTGTAGAATGTGTAATTAAGAAATGTGTAATCACCAAGTGAGACAGCACACATCAAGTCTCTGAATAATACTTGCCAATACTTATTGTTAATTACATATGAGGTTCAATATTACCACCATTCAGATGTTTCCAAGTATTGCAAGCAGTGCACAATATCTTCCACTGATATGTTGCATGCTGCTGTGGAAGATGTCGTATGCCACATGCAGTTTTTGGAACATCTGAATGGTGGTAATATTGAATCTCATATATAATTAACAATAAATATTGGTATGCATTGTTCAGAAACTTGATATGTGTTGTCTCATTTGGCAATTACACATTCCTTAATCACATTTGGAAATGTATTGTTCAGGAACTTGATGTATGCTGTCTCATTTGGTGATTACACATTCCTTAATCACACATCCTACACTTCTGCAGCACTACAATCTCCCTGCTGGCAATTTTTGGTACTAAATTTGTTTTTTTCAAATTGAAACCAAATGTTCCACTGTATATATCATTGAATTTCGTTACATTTCATACATTTCATCCAATATATGTTGAGCTAAGAGGCATTGAACACCTCACATTATTTTATGGCCATCCAGTATTTGTCATGTTTTGTAAATACAGTAAACTTTTGAAAATCTGTCAGTTTAGAATGCAGTATATTTTGTGAAAAAATCTTCAATTTAAAATTTGGAAATATATGTAGACTTATGTAAATGCATTGTTCAGTAAAACCTTATACAGTATAAGTTAAAGCATCTCAGAGCAAGCAAGTTAAGATTATGTATCTTAGAGCATACGTTATACAAGGTCTTTTAGTGTGTCACAAAGACATAATATTAAAAATAGTTATATGAAAATAGATCCTCCACATGACAAAGCTGTCACTTATCATCTTGGAGGATCCAGATTCAATTCTGACTCCCAATACTTGCAGTTTTTCAGAAGGGATTTGAGTCTGGGCCTGGTTCATTAACTAAAGCTAACCTAATAAGTCCATAAAACACATGTAGATATGATAAATGATGAAATTAAGAGAAAAATGTTTGTATTTGCATTACAGCTTTATTTGCTAAGATTAGTATATTTTTCTTGTAAGTCAAGGAATCTCTACTTTAGTATAAATTTATGTATGTTGAATCTATGTAAGTTGGAGACTGACTGTATTAAGAAGTTATCTATATTTATGCTTATCTTGTTTATTATTTTAGAACTTACTTTAATTTTAGCTGCTACAAATTATTAGTGTCACAAAATATTTGTTATCTTCCCTATGATGGTACCACTCCTCTCAAGAAATAATAGCACATCCCAGTAAATGAACCAGATGATATTTATTTTGATTTTTATATTGAATCAAACCAAAATTTAGTATTAATCCTAATATAAGTTAATATTTTTTCCAACAAAATCGAAAATAAAAAGTAATAATATCTTTAATTCAAGCTTCTAAATTAAATATGCAGTTCAAAATAAAAATTTTAAAGAAAGTCAAAAGTTCCACATTTTATAAGATTCTATAAATATAGTAAACATTAAATTTATGCACATTTTTTGCTACATCATTTTGAAATTTTTCACATATTATAAAATACATTTTAAAATATGATAGTATTAATAAAAATAGTTTTTTATGCTAAATAATTTATTATAAAAAATAAATGTTGATTTTCCATGAGGATTGTAATGATGCTGCTACATAACATTTTGTAATGATTCAAATCATGCCATCTTTGATATTTCTAATAAAAAAATTATACAAAAAGTGGACAAATATGCAATTTATATACAAAAATATGAGAGACTGCATTTAATCTATAATGATTATTGATATTTTCTCTCTTAATCAGAATATAAATTTGCAACATTGGCAAATGCACCTGATAAAAGGTTTCCTTTTAGAGAGTTTGTGTTTCAATTTTCTTTTATTTATTTTAGTTTTGACTTTGATTTTTTATATTTTATGCCAAAAACTATTGATGAAAACATTTATGCTATTATTATCAAATTTTATTCAAATAGCTATTTATATGTATTTTTGATCTCATTAAAAAAATACTGTCTTTCATATGGAAGCCAGGATTTCTAATGGAAAGACTGTTAGGAGTGCACAATAGATCAATGGATGGTTGCAATACTAGGACTGCTTTCTGCTCCTTTTTTCTAGCTCAATTCATCAGATCTCAATAATATAATACAATAGTGAAGCAGCTCTTAACAGCTCCTTCACTATTGCAGCTTTTAACAGGACAAAATAATTTATTAACAGAAAAATTTTTGACCGTCTTGGTGGATCAACCTTAGCTACAAAGTGCATATAGAGAGAGAAGAAACAATCTGCAAATATAAATCTACAGATATATAATGTCAAAATCACAATCCAATCCTATACATTAAACAAAAATCAGCTATACAAATCAATAATAACAATATTATTATAAAATAACACAAAATATGATACTAAACTAATAAAGGAGAGTGGAATTATAAATGCTTTGAAAGAGCTATGTACAATGTCATCAACTTACTGTACAAACCATTAAAAGTTGCAAAAAATACAAAAAGTGACAACAACAACAATGTATTTCCATCTACTTACCACCCCAATGCTAAGCCAAAAAAAAAGATAATGAGGATCATTGCAACTTAAAATATGCTCAAATTTTTTTATTCTATTCACTTGAAATATCTCTGCTATCTTTACATTACCACTTTCATTACCATTCCTCATGATATTATCCTTCTTCCAATCTATTTCCACATTATGTTCATATACTCTTGTTGCCAATGAAGTATTTATAGAACCTTTCATTATATTGTTTTTTATGTTCTTTAATATATGTTTTCAAGCACCTCCTAGTTGACCTTATAAATAATTCTCTCTGTTCCAAATCCTTATTTTCTAAACATATACTACACACTCTATATTTTATGTAATTTAATTTAATTTTTTAATTTTCACTTAGTTTTTAATTCATGTTAAAAATTTTTTAAATTTTAAACCTTTTCTAATTAGAATGTTGTTAAACTTCTACATTCCTTTTGTTAAACCATTCTTATATTAATTGTAAAATAATGCTGAATATGATTGTATAGCAATCGAAAGTACTCTGCAAATAAAGTTTTGTATTGAATAACCCACTACTGTTGGTTCTTGTGTTTTAACTATATTATATACTCCTGATTTACTCTCCACATTGATCTTTGGTTTGTCATTGTGTAATAAATTAAAAATTACGTTTTTCCTTTTAAATATTAACTTATTAGCAACTTTTTCAATATATCTACTACTTTACTTTAATGGAATTGAATAGTCTATCTTCTTAAAATAATACTTTTCTTGACTGAAAATTTCATATTTTAGAAATATCCAAACTTTTTTCCATTTTATTTATCAGATTCAAAAATATTTTATATGAAAAGCCATATCTTAAACCTTGTTTTAGAAGTAACTCCAATTCCTGTTTATGTTTAAATTTATTAGAACAATGTACAAAAACATCTAAATAATGTCCTATATGTTGGCTTTCTATAAACACTTGTGATGTATTCAGCTTCAACTATCTCAATGTCCATATTCAAAAAGTGAGCACTAATTTCACTGATCTGGTCTATGCCAAGCTTCAACCACAGATTGTCATTAGTTATCTAATATTAACTGAAAATATATGTATTAATGGCAACTATGTTTATTCATTAAAACAGATCAAGATACACAGTCCCAATCTTATTTGTAAAGTGCTCAGTTAATTAATATTTTTGAATTTATTTAAATATGAATATTCACTTATATCTGTATAGTTTTAATATTATAATTGAGAAGAAGTAGATATTTTAGAAATAAATATGGAAGATCTAGCTGCTACTATATTATGTGATACTAGCACAACAAGAATACAATGCAACTACTTCATATATTTTCAATTGTATTTATGCACTATCCAATATTAATTTATGTAGTCACATATATCCAGATATTTAAAAAAAATCAAATAATAAGTAAGATAATGATCTTTGTTAGAAATAAATATGGTGGATTTGCATAACTGGTATGAAACTGTGATGGGAAATGGCATGATTAAGCTAATGAATCTTAAATCTTGCAAAAAATTTTCTAATTTTTGATTATTCCATGCATAAACTGATCCATTTCTTCAAATTTTTTTTTTGGAAAAAATTCCTCAGCTTATATACAACCTATGTACAGTAGTTAGTTTATAAGTTTAAAATGTTGCTATATTGTTATTTGTACATATATTTAAAATACTTTTTATTTAAAATGTTTCATGGAATAAAAATAAAATATTATATATCATATATTTTTAAATGATATTTTTGAAATACTAACCTTCATCAAATATTGACATCTGTTGCAGTTTTTCATTTGCTTCAAGTTTTAAATCATTGTTTGAAAGAGAAAGAGCATAGGATACCATTGCCATAGTATATGGATCATTAATAGAAGGTAATGATACTTCCAAGAATAATTCTGCATTCTGACGAGATATTTTCAATTTCTATAATAATTAATAAAATAAAATTTATAGACAAATAATAATTTCTATCTATGCCTTAATATTTTAATATATTATTTTTTAACTTAAATTAAATAGTAATTAAAAGCAAAGCAGATTAAATTTTTTGATCTTTTTACAAAAAACCAAAGAGAAGTATAATATGGTTGTATGATTAAATATTATTTATAATTTATTATTATAGAATTTTATTAAAGGCCATAGTACAGAAGGATAATACTAAGTTATTTTTATATGACTTTATTATATTAAAATTATTCAAGAGTATTAAAATTTAAATCAAAAGATTAAAATTTAAATTTTAGCTTAAATAAAACAGTTTTCATTCAAAATAATTTATAATGCATTATAAGTTGATGTTAATGGATAGTGAATAGTTTATTTTTCCTGTTTAAAATATGTTTTAAGAAATTGCATTTATCATTTAAGTTTTAAAAATGAATTATCAATTGAATATTGTTAAAAATCACAAATAAATATATTTATCATAATTTCACTTCAGCTAATAAGACAATGCATAAAGCATTATATGTAGTAGTGGTAGTAGTAGTAGTAATTTGACTATCTAGCAAATTATAAAATCAGTTTCAGAAGAACTACCAAATTATAATAAAACAGATTTATTTTTGAATCTACTTTATTATATTATAAACAAACAGATTCAAAATAACAAATTTAGTATATTTCGAGTCCATTATCACGTAAGCATTCTAAAAAATTTACAATAATTCAAATATTAAAATTTAAATTATTTTATTGTATTAGATACTAGAATCATAGTAATAAAAGAATTAATCAACATATATAAAATAAATACACACAAACACAACTGTGGAATAAATGGATAAACTATTTTTAAAAAATTTCAGAACTGATAGGTAGGACCAATTATTTTAAGGTATGAAACCATGGTCAGAAATGCATAATTACTTTGCTAGAGGAGTAAGATCCATCAGTATAGAAACAGACAACTTCTATTAGATCTGTGGAATAAAATTTTTTTATTTTATGTACTTTTGCTAAAATTTAACACAAATGTTATTGCAGTATCATACCAAATATCACACTTCAATTTATTAAAGAAGTTGCCTATTTCTACAATGATTAATGTTATGAAACTTTTATCCCTAGCAAAATAATTAAGCATTTCTGATCCATAATTTCCTATTTTAAAATGTCTTTTTGGTCCCATCTATTATTTTCTAAATTTTATAAAAATAGTTTATTATACGTTTTATATATATATATATATATATATATATATAACATATAAAATTATATTCAGTTACATTTAAAAATTTAAAGATTAAACTGAAAAGATTGCAATTTATTTTTTAAAGAGGACTTCTATATATAGAAACTTTCTGTTTGATTTTTCATTTAAATCAATCAAAATATTTTTATGTTTTATATATAAAAATAGATTACCTCAAATTCCTCTAATTCAGAATTACATTCATGAAGAGCAATAAAAACAAAAGCTGTCAATGGAATTTTACCATTATTTCCACCCTAAGCAAAAAAAAAGAAGTTAATGTAGTGTAAGTTTTAAAAGATTAAAAACTAAAATTCTTATTATGATTGTAACAATTATATTAAGCATATTTTTAAATTAATCTATTATAAATTTTTATCATTCTAGAAAAATGCAAATACATTCTATTGCAAAAAATGATGCATCTCAAAAAATACAGCAAAAATTGCAAAACTCAATATGTAAACTGTCTTTCAGCTAAATGATCACTAATGAATGCACAGAGAATTTTGAAAGCATATGAGAAAGACAAATTCTGAGGCCAATATAAGGAGCAAATTAATGAGTATAGTTTATCTGTCAGGTTTTGCTATTTTATTACATTAAGTAATCCATGAAGATGACTCTGTGACATATCCATCAGCAGTATGAGCAACTGAGTATGTTTTGTAGAGATGCAAATACAATACTTTTTTCAGGATGTGCCATTTTTTTTAGCAATAGAGTACAATAAAGTGTATATTAGAAATTTTCTGATTTAATATTATTTTATATTAAGATATTGTTAAATAATATACTGTATTTTTAGATAAACTAAAAGATTGATAAAATATATATCTTACATTTTAATAATTTAGAATATATGTATAATACACATAATATTACATGTGCACTGTTAACAAACAATATCAAATATTTTATTATAAAAAAAAACAGAATTAGCATTTAATTACAATTTACTTTTATATATAATCAAAATAATAGTTATTTAAATTTCACTTAAGAAGAATTTCAGTTATGAATTAAAAAATGAATTAAATTATTATAAATTCAGACATAAACTTATAATAATTTATTTAACTGGCATAATTTTATTGTTATATAGTCAGACCTTGTTATATGGTCACTTCAGTGGACTTGGAAAAACTGACCTTATATCTGGGGATAAGAAAAACTTAATTAAAGCAATGGAATTTTATTTGCAGTGAAATAAAGTTAAGACAATACAATTGGAACCAAAAAATTTTGTTGTTTTAATCGATATTTTGTCTCAAAGAATTAAAAAGTTTCTTAAAATTACATAAATAAATAAATCAATCTTTATAGATTCTTTTGCAAAATATAATTAAAAAAGCATATAATATGCAGTGATTTATTTTAATTACCGTTTATT
>WUQG02024303.1:0-11292 GCA_011317285.2 Androctonus mauritanicus | reverse complement strand
CCTGAGAATTTGGATGAAATGTCACACTTTCAGTTCCAGGCTCAGTGGAGTTTAAAAAGGGGATCAGCCACCCACATCAGTGGTTGGTAGTTGGTTGTTGTGGAGAAAGAAGAGAGAGAGTCAGTCCCCGATCGCCAGAGAGGTCAGAACAGAGGAGTCCAAAAAACCCGCCAAGGAAAGAACTTTGGGTATCTCTGCCGTCGCTTACGTCTCCCACCACCCTCATCCCAGTACTACCGCACTGGTCACTGAACTTCTGGCCCAAGAGATCGCTTCTGATCGGACATTGAAGATCCTTACTACATTCCAATTTGTCAGCCTCCACACAAGCAAAACTCGTTGGAAAAGGATCAAGTAGAAGATCCAGCAACTGTGCCCGGAACTATGACAGTGAGAACTGAATTCGTTCAAACTGATTAACTGGACTTGAAGTTATACGTTAACAGGTATTTCCTCTTGATAATTATTGGTCGTATTTTATTTAACTGTACTGTAAAATCCTCTCTCTCCAATAAAGGAAGTTGTTTGTTATTACAGACATAGTCTCTGTGTTCATCTCTGCCTCAGTCTCATTACCTGTCCTTACTCACCCCACAGACTGCAGGTAGGCCATAAGCCTGTTTTATATTGTCTGAGACCTCACATTAATAATAAATTATTTAATAATTTTCATTATTAAAAATACATATCTAATATAAATAATTGCTGTTAAATTAAGTAAATAATTTAGCATTAAGTATAATAATTGTGATAAATTTAATTTAATTTACCACAACTGTTATACAGTACTTCAAATAAAAAGTAAAAACTGTCAGCAATCTGATTCTATTAAATATTATTTTTTCAAAATATAATTTTGAAAAAATAATATTTTTTAGAAACTTTAAAGCAATTAATATAATTTTCTATAATAAATAATACATTTGATATATAATATAAAAACATATAAATTTTATTGAAAATTTGTAATTTAATGCTAATTTTGTTGGAATTTTTTGGATTTATTTCTGTTTTAATATTTGCCTTCAGCTTTTCTTTATATATTAAGCATGTTTTCATTTCATAAATTAATTTTCTAAAACTAATGAAATATTATATTTTTTGAATGATATTACAAATTTTTTTCCATTAGCGTAAAGTTCTAAATGAAGAGATTTTATCATTGATGTTCTTTAGATACTTTGAAATTAATCCAACACAGGCATAAGCATGCATTATTAGTATTAAATAATAATGCATAGCCAATTCTATTACATGTTATTAAATATATGTTCTATATATGTTATTAAAGCAATTGATTAATATAAATTAAGAAAATGCATTTGGCAAACAAAATTCAATATATTAACTTGCCTTTTTATTTTCTAAATAAAAGGACCAACAAGCACATTCAGTAAGATAAATTCTCTTTATTTTCTCATATGCAAATGCCTGTAGAAAAATATTGTCTCATGAACAATATTTAATCAAATTTTTTGGCTATATTTCATAATATCTGGACAAAATATAAAAGTGTATTGAGTAAATATCATTTGAGTTATATGTATATATGTATCTAAATATATCTAGATATGTATTGCTTGAAATGCATTGGAACATATACAGGTTTAAACAGATATACTGTTTCTTTTTAGTCAGCAGTATTTAGCAGTGGAAAAGGTTTTAATACTTGTAATCCAAAATATTTTTGACTAAAAACTTAGTCAACTTCAGTGGAGATATGCAAATTAACAAAATTTTTTTTTTAAATTCTCTTCTCATTCTATTATGTTATTCTATTTTTCATATTTTTGCAATGTTCTGTTAATTTGTATTTCTCTACTGAAGTTGACTAAGTTTTTAGTCAAAGATATTTTGTATTACAAATATTAAAACCTATTCCACTGTTAAATAGTGCTGTGTTTATTTATTTTCATTGGAACATATTTTTCAAATAATCTGTGTATACAGATAATTCTCAACTTTACAAGTTAATATGTTTCTGTAATGTGCTCACAAAGTAAGAAGTCTTAAATCATGAATCAATTTCCCATAGACATAATATTAAAATCAAGAATTCTATTCACAGCAATGCAATTTAACCACAATAAAATTAAGTAAAGGCCAACAAAATCAATAGTTTATGATTAAACAATGATTTATCTATATAAATAAATGAAAACATTTCTTTTTAAATTAAGCAAATTATAATAATAAAAAAATTATTTATGTCATATAAATGTTAAAGAACTTTTATTTTTCATTATTATTAGCAAATAAGTAAATGAGCTTTAATACAGATGAACTGCCTTAGATACAATCTGAGAATGAAAGTTATTATACTATGCCAATAAAACCAGAAAGCACACTATTTCCACTTCCTGGCTGTCAGGTTAATTTTTATGATTTTGTAGCAGATGACAGAATTTTTGCTATAAATCCAGTTGTACTGTATCATATAGCTATGTATATGGTTTCAAATGCCTATTTATGAATGTTTAATATTTATGTTTTTTAATTAATGTTCCTATTTTAGATTTTTTTGATAATTCATGTTAAAGAAAGTTATGTATGACAATAATTTTAACAGATGAAAGAAAAGGGAGAAACAAGAGAGAGGGAAGAATGTCGTAAATTCTGCAATGTTTATAGAGGTGGATACTGTAACGAGGGAGAAAAATTCCTTTTCTCTGTATATATATTGTTTCAATAAATAGTTGTCTAAGTCTGGTGTTAAAGTGTGTTGTGTTCTGTTCAAGTTAGATCTTGACTTTCTCTTGTAATATGGCTAATTTACAACAATTCATATTTGAAAAACTTACAAACCAGGAACTCATTAAGCAGGAATTACCTGTATATGTTTATCTATAGCAGTGTTAGTGGCTTTGGCAGTGTTCTATTAAAATAAGCTTTTATAAATATATTTGTTATTATTATTTTAAGTTAAGCTCTAAAGCTTTATTTAAAATTCAACAATGTATTAAAGCTTCAAAATTATAAAAATTATATTACATTAATATGTATAACTTCTATTTTCTGAAATGCTTTGGTTGAAAACACCCAATTGAAAAAACTTACAAATTCAGGAACTCATTAAGCAGAAATTACTTATATATGTTTGTCTATGGTAGTGTTATTCTACAAATAATGGTTATATTATAGTGCATAATATAGCCATGTATGTAAATGATTACTTGCATATCAAGAATTATTGGAATAATTTGATTAAATTTGGAATGATGTACTATAATTTAGACATTATTAGTAAAGGACATTTTCAATCAAAACATTTCTGAAAATAAAAGTTATACATATTAATGCAATATAATTTTTGTAATTTTGAAATTATAATACATTGTTGAGTTTTAAATAAAGCTTTAGAGCTTAATTTAAAATAATAAAAACAAATATATTTATAAAAGTTTGTTTTAATAGAGCCTAATACTGCCAAATTACTCCCTTGACATATTTATAATGGAAATTTTAATAATTTGAAAGAATTCTTTCAAATTATTAAAATTTCCATTATAAATATGTCAAGGAATTAATTTTCCTTGAAGTTTGGTCTAAAATGTTTTAAGTTTTATTTTATTTTTTATCAGTTTTTGAATTTAAGATATTTGACATTAATATTCTCTATTAATATCAAGGATATGATCATATTATTATTACTTTTATGCCAATAGAAGCAATTTTGTATTCTCTAGGAATAAGTAAATAAGTAAACTTTATCAAAAAATATAACATTAAAATTTTAAATAAAATTATAATTTCAAAATTCAAAAATTTTTTTCTTAAAATTTACTGAAAGCATTTTTTAAATTTTGATATGATATAGAGAAAATGTTATCTGGCAACTTGGAAAAATTTCATCGAATATAGTATTCAAAATCAAATTGAATTATTTTTTTAATATATAAATTAAATTTTATAATAATGCTGTTGGTATATGGAAGATAAATCAAATTCTTTATATCTTTTTACAGTGAATTCTTGATTATCCAGAGCTGGATTTTTCAGGTTGCAGATTAACTTTGGTTAATCTGCAATTTGGAAGTGATGTTTAATTATCAATGTTTTTATTTTAAATGCAATATATGAAATATTTTTAAATGCCCTAGAATTATTATTTTTTTATTATAAGCTTAAATAATTGGTAATTAAAATTAAAAATGTTAAAATAATTTCTTGCTGAAACAAATCAATTTCTTGTTTCCTTTTTCAATAAGAATAAAACATTTGAATATATATATATTTATGCAATTTATTTATTTTTTAATATTAAATGCATATAATTAATATTTTCAAATTTTTGAGCATTTTATGATTTATCCAAGAAAATTAATTTTTCAATTACTCTGATTAATCAGGAATCTACTTTATCTTATTTTATAATGAATAAAAATGAACTTTGAGAAATTTATTATATTTTGAATATTAAATTTTCATGTATATTTTTAAATCATGATATTTAACCAAAAAGGAAATCTATGTTTATAAAATACAATATGGATCAAATTATGTGATTTGAGTTATATTAAAATTTTAATTTTATAAATTGGAAATAAATTTCTAATAAAATTTTAATTTATTTTATTAGAAATTTATTTCCAATTATAAATTATATTCAGTTTACAATTAAAATGCTTTCAATTTGATAATTTTAAAATATACTTGTATATAACAAATCCCTGTATTCATAAACTCAATATGTATCAATTCATTTACTCATTAAATATTAGTAGTCATTTTCAGAATTTATGAATCAAAATTTTTACTTATTTCAAAATTTTCAAAATTTTGAATTTAATTTGAATCAAAATTTATCTATTTAAATAAAATCAAAATTTATTTATTTATGATTATAAGTGAGCAGCTCAGCTCATTTTAAATTAAGTTTCCATGATTATTATGTGAAATAGCAGAAGTTTGTATGTGGAAAATCTCTGACATATACTTTCCCTGATTCATATTTGAATACTTGAATGCACTCAGCATATTTCAATTTTTTTTCTTTTTATGATGTTGATCATCATTCATTTTTTGGTATCTGACTTTAAATTCCTAATTTAATTGTGGTTATTTTATCACTAAGGAAATGATGATGCTGATATTCATATTTGAATGAAATAGAATTTACAATGTATTGAGAAAACATTATTAATCATTTTAATTCAAAAGTATTAGGAAAAAAGCAATAATCTTGATGCTCTAAACTAAACCTACTTTTTACATAACTATGGAATTCATTCTGATTTACAAAAATACAACTCATGCATATGTGATGGTTTACTGTGTTTATTTTATGAATAAAATATATTCTCACCAATTTGACATTTCTATTCATTTTGTACTGCATTTCTATTGAATCTTTTCTAAGACAAATTATTCCTTATGATTAAAATTTAATGTCATGATACATAATGGGCAAAAACTCTTCTAATGCTTATTGAAGAAGTAATACTTTATAATCTAATAGCATTGCTAACATGGTAATTAACTAAAATTTTATAACTTTTTTAATTGGAGTAATATTTTACAAGATATAACAGACTGATGTCTATTTAAACGGATGCAATTAAACTTGGACTACTATAAAATTAAAATATTATCTTAAATCTTTTATATGTATAATGCTTATTACTTTCTTATTCTTAAAAATTTTGCATATGATTAATTTCTCAATATTATTATGAAATAATTCTATGTTTTATTTATGTAAAATCAATTGTTATATCTTTCTATTAAATTTCTCAGCTAAATTTATGAAATATTCAGAATTGAAATATAATATTGAAATACCTTAAAACCTATTGTTTAGGTCTTAGGGATCAGTTTAGTGAAAGATTATGGATTATTTACTCATCTTATAATTCCAGATTCCTAATTTATCATTGGGTGGTCCATATCCTTTGATAATGTATAGAATTCTATTCCTACAGTGGTCAAGAGAGAAAGAAATTTTCTTATTGATGGAATACTCAAAGAATACCTAATGTGTTCATCTTTTATTTTTTAGATCTTAATTAATTTGTTTATAATTTTATGATATTTTATGTATGAAAAATAATTAATTCATAAGCATTTGTCTTTAATTGACAATATTTTAAGCAAATACTATTAAATAAAAACAAATTTAAGAGCTAAAAATATTTCCATAAGTAATTATGAAATTTTTAAAATTTTCTTCTTCAGAAGATTTCAATTAGACACTAAGATGTTTGTTTATTAGATAAATTTTTATTTAAGTTATGCATTTTAAACAAATTCTTATTAATCTACTCCATAATATTAATATTTTGATCTAATTAAATTATATAATTAATATATTTAAAAGTCAACTATAGTAAAATTTTGATAATCTATATTCTCATCAAAGAAAAACAAAAATTATTTGACTTTCTAAATATAAAATCTACTTGAACAAAACAAAGCTAATAATAATAAAATGATTATAATTACCAATATTCCAATTAAACAAATTTAGTATATTGTAAATCTAAACTGCAAATTATTGTTTTGTGATTTCTGACAAAAATATAAATTTTCTTGTTAAATTTTATAAATTTTCTGAAAATTGCAACATTTTAGAAAATTTTTTCATTTTCTTTATAAATTTTATGTTTTATTTATCATCTAATACTCATTGACAATTATTCATAAATATTTTACATTCTGCTTAACTGATTTCATGTTTTTAACATTACCTTTTTGACTTAATCATTTTCTTAAAAATTAATTAAAAAGGAATAAAAATCAATTATTATTATTTCCTTTTAATATATAAAATAATATATTTTGCAAATCAAATCTTAAAAATTGTAATATTTTTATGTCATGTTTGATTATCATATGCAATGTGAAAAATATTTAATAATCAAACTAGGAAATTTCATAAAAGTTAAAAAACAGTCCTTATGAAAAAGTACAAGCCTGCTTTAGTTCAGCTTTACTTTCAAAAGTGTTGCAAAATTTCTTTAAATAAATTTAAAAATAGAGAAAAATGCAAAACTAAACTCAGATTACAAATTTATTAAGATGTGTTTGAAAATTAATTGTAAAAAATAGAGATAGTTTTGGGATGAAGTAAAAAGATTAATAATAAAAATTTTTAGTGGATTTAATTATTTATATTTTCCAGATCTTTAGATGTAAAATCAGCATCTAAAATAAATTTCTGAGATTATTTAATAAGTGCTCAATTGTAATAGAGTACAGTGAGTATTCCTTGTCCAGTGAGTATTAGTACAGAACTGTACTAATTGATTTATAAAAATTTCTGTACTAATTGATTTATAAAAATTTTAAATTCAATAATAAAAATTTTTTCAAATATAGAAAAGCATTGTTTCATTCATAATTCATAAATATGCACTAGTAAATAGCATAGAGTAATGTAAATATATATAAAATGATCATGTAGCTTTATCTAGTTTCAGAAACTATACTACAGTAGTGCCAGTCAATCTATACCATAATTATTTATACTGTAATCCATAAGATAATTGGTTATGTACAAAATTTGATTTATGTCAAACTTTTTGATTTCAATCATTTTCATAAATTGAAGTTTATATTAATATATATTCACATTTATCCCATGAAATTGAATTTCTGGACAACCTCATATGCAAATGATAATAAAACACACCATGCACAAAAAATTATGGATAATATTGTTTAGCAAAAATAATTTTAAACAGATAATAAAAATATTTTAACTGATATTATTTATACAGTATTTTTCAAACTGTAAGTAATAGTGGCTTCTTTCTTAAAACAGTTTCATTAAGCCACCTTTCATTGGAATATGTTCAACATATCCATTTTCTTTTCATAAAAATATTTACACATAACTGAATTGTAACGAATATTTTAATCATTCATATTTAAAATATTAATAATACATTATTGATTTCAAAATATGTTAATTTTCATTGTTAAAGTTTTTTATTTATTTATTTTTTTGCAAAAATTGCACTACAATTATTTTTCCATGCAAAAATCAAACCATAGAATACAGGATTTGTTGAAGCTATTATTTACTCATTACTTTATGCCCATTTGAAAGAATATTGTACTTCACTAAAAGGTCTGCCCTCATACTTTGGAAAACAGTAATTTAATGCATGATATAAATATTATTATTATTATATAAACCTGAAAATAATGTGAATAAAATATTTATTTCTATAATATTTAAATAATAGAAATATTTACCATTTACTATCATAGTGGCTGTATAATTTGTTGTAGCAGCATCATTAGAAGCAACACAAGTATAATTTCCATTGTCATTATAAGTTACTCGTTTTATAAAAAGAATGGATAAGAATTCATTATTTGAATCAATTTTCACATTGGAATTATCTGATAGCAAATGGCCATTTTTCAACCATTTTATTGTGATTGGTGAATCACCTTCTGCAACAGCACAAGTAATCATACTTCTCATGCCTTCTTTAATACTTGGTGCAAAATAAAATGGACTAATTACAGGTGCAACTAAGAAAATTATATAAAAATTATTTTCTTATGGTAATTTTAATAAAATTTTAATGAAACTAAATAAAACTTTTTTACTCACTAAGCACTTTTACATATACTTCTCTAACTGCACTCTCTCCTCTGGAATTTATGGCAGAACATCGATACCAACCTTGATCATTTGATCTATCTACCTTTTGAATGGTTAATGTGCCATTTGGATGAGATGTTTGTCTTCGATTTTGAGGTAATTTTGTTTTCTCTAAAAATAAAAATTTCAAAATCCTAAAATTGTATTTAAAAACAATTTAATTTTTATATAATTTTTAAAATAGGTATAAATGTAGATGATGATAAATGTATTTTTGATTATTCTAATACTTTTTTAAAATAATAATATAAAATTCAATTTGCATAATAATAGTGAATAAAATAAAAAGCAAATACAAATATTGAAATAAAATTAAAACTATTATCCATAGAACAGTCAATTCAGGTAGGAATTTGTTTAATCATTTAACATACATAATTAATAAATGTTTGGGAGAATGTTTTTGGTTTCATTAAGCCATTTTCAGTCCCAGTTCAAATTGGGATGGCATAATCAATCAAAAAACATTCTCCCAAACATTTATTATGTATGTATGTTAAATGAATAAACAAATTCTTACTAGAATAGTGCTTGTTCTTTGGATATATATAATTTGTGGTAGATTGAGTTTTTGACTGTTAAATTAAAACTAATACTAATATCAAAACTATCAAATAAAATCAAAAAGTAAACATTATGAAACAATAATAAATATTTTGAATAATCATTTCATTTTTTAAAATTCTTTATAATACTGTAATGTTTTGATAAATTAGCTATATAATAAAAGGCAATTTGTTTTCTTTATACAGATAATCCTTGACTTATGATGGGGTTTGATTTCAAACTCCATTGTCATAAATCAGAATGGTCGGAAGTCAAAAATGCCTAAAATTTATGGATTTCTTACTTCTAACATTTATTAGGACACTATACGTTATTTTAATAAATATAGGAACACAAAACTACAAGAATCAGACACAAACAAAAAGGATGCTTTCTGTATTTCCTATCATTGGGTCAGGGACTCAAACTCATTAAATTGTATTGACCAATCACAGAATTAACAGATTTTGTAAATGTCATAAGTATAAAAGATCATAAATTGAGGCAGTTATAAGCTGAGGACTACTGTAAATGAATTAAAATATAGCAGATTTAATCTATAAAATTTATGTAGCATTAATTTGATAAAATAAATTAAAAATTAACCTCTAACACTATTAAAGAAATTTCTTTGATATATGAAGCATCATTGCACATTACAATTAATATGCTATTTCATTATTTTAGAATAAAAAAACAAGTTCAACAGAAAATCAAAATAAATTTCTTTAAAAAAAATTACCAGTATAGAAAATACTGGTAATTCTCTTTAAAACAATTTTTGTAAACTCCAGCAGTAATCTTAAATTTTACAAAAATTTTTGATTTTAAAATATGAAAATTTCAATGAAGCAATCCTGTTACTTTCATTTATTTTAAAGAATTTTTCACTTTCATTATCAAAAATAGCATTGTATTCCTTCTGTGTTCCTTTCTGTATGCTGTTACTTCCTCTTTGTGGACTTTATTGTCCAATCTCTGAAAATAAACCAAGTTGATACCCATTCTAACTTTCACATTGAATCTAATTGAAAAATCAGCCCAAATATTTCATGAAAATCTACAGTGAAGTAAAAAGTAGAGTTCACCTTATATTCAACATCTGAAATAAATATGTAATTAAGTCAAAGAGATTCACCATTTTGTAATATTCTGCTAACATTTTAAGATAACATACCGAGCTTTTATAAACTTACTTTAAAGCTTATTTGAATAAGATTTTTTTATTCAAATATGAAAAAATTGAATGAAAGAATATTTTACAGTCCCATAAGAGTTACATATATCTTCTAATAGTTTGATAACTACTTTTATATAATATAATTATTAGAAGATAAACAAATCTCTCATAAACTTATTCATTCAAATAGGAAAGAGTGCTTACTATTTTTTTAAAATGGCTAAATAAATATATTTGCAAACTTGCAAATAAATCAAAAATACAAACACAAAACTGAGAAAAAGGATAATATAATATGTTCAAATATAAATAACTTTTCTATGATTGTATTAAAAGAAATATTAACAGATAATGTAAAAAAATTATAAAAGAAATATACTTTCCATTTCTGGTATGCAATAGAAATAGATAAATCATTGAATGAATTCTTAACTTCAATTTAAGCAGTTGTCAATATGATTGAGTAATTAAATGTACTTCTTTAATTACTCAATCATTAAATATCTCATATAAATAAAGAAACATTGTCTATTGTCATCTTATTATCTTTTCAATTATATTTATTTTTATACTTATTGGAATTGTTTGTGTCATTAAATTTAGAAATTGTTTATAGTTAAATTAAAATTTTAGGTTCATATTTTTCTAATTGCACTAATTCTAGTATCCAGCATCTGTCTGTTGACTCTCTTACACATTCTTAATCCAATATTTATATATGAGCTTCTCAGAATTTTTCATTTTAGCACCAGAGTACATGATTAGTGTAAACATATGCTTCAATACTAATATTGAGAAATTTACAAAAAATAGAGTTAATCAGTTTGATTTCTAAGATGTTCACAAACAGCAACATCTACACAAAGATGCATGCTTATAGATATATATATGAGTATTCACTATATAGATATATAAATTTCACTTGATAATCTCTGTTATTATCTTCTTT
>WUQG02024292.1:0-11292 GCA_011317285.2 Androctonus mauritanicus | reverse complement strand
CATAACGCCTTGGCGTGCCATCCTGGGTCCAGTATCCTTAAAAACTTTTCTCGGGGTTCTGGGCTCAGCCCGACGATCCCCGTCCTTCACCATCCGGCCCCTCCACGGGTAAGGGTGCAGTCCGTGGTTGGAACTACCCGCCCCTTAATAATCTTCCTGATTGGAAAGGGGCGTAATAATGTAAAAAAAAGCCCCACGAATTCGTGCCTTAAATTTAAAATACTGTATTATTGATTAAACTTATTAAATCCATACTATTAATAACGAAAATTTTATCAGAATAATTTCATATAAGTAATTATTTTATTTAAATATCTTTTTAATTTTAGGTAAATCATATTAATTATTTTAAAATTCATATTTAAATTTATAAAAAATATCTTTATATAATTTTCGAAATATCTGATAGTGCATTTCTGACAAGAATTATTTCAAACACAACCTCTTTCGGCAAATAGACAAGAATATCGGATAAACCTATAATTCAAAGCTCACAAGACAAAATTCTTCGTGACATCCCCCATTTCTTACAGCACGTAGTCAAGATAAAAACAATGCCAAACTTTTGCTTTCTTCTTCTGATTCACGACCTCTCGACAATACTTTTTGCCGGCTTAACAGTAATCGCGCAATGCATAAATTATTTAAAACGCGACAATCACGATTTAAGTAATGAGAACAATGGTTATGATGGAATAGAAGAAAATAAAGATGCCAAATTAATGATCCAATTAATGATTTTTTTGTTAACAGATGACGCCAGTTTCCAATCTGCCAGAATACTAACTGACGGAGCGAAACAAGCCCTTCCACAGGCTGCCCACCCCTGCGAAGGGATCAGCCGGATTGTAAAGGACGAGGATCGATGGGCAGGACCCGGACCCCATGATAAATATTTTCAAAGGGTGGGACCCAAGATTCAAACCCGGGTCCTCCAGAGTGGAAAGCAGAAACGTTTTATGCGATTAATCTGACCGACTCCAATTAATGATTAAAGCCATCTTCTTTTCTAATTGCCGGTTTATATAAAACGTAAAATATCTCGTTAACTATTGAACTAATATTTTGCATATTATATCCCTCAAAGATTCCTGCATAATCGGCCAGATTAGTTCGCCGGATTGTCCGCTTGGAAACGCTTTGGCCTTCCACTCTGGAGGATCTGGATTCGAGTCTCGAGTCCCACTCTTTGAAAATATTTATCATTGGGTCCGGGCCCGGCCCGTCGATCCCCGTCCTCCACAATCCGGCTGATCCCTCCGCAGGGGTGGGCAGCCTGTGGAGGAGCTTGTTTCGCCCCGCCACTTAGTGTTCTCACTGAGTGGAAAGTGGCGTCATCTGTTAGCAAAAAAAAAAAAAAGACTCCTCCGCAGGAGTGGGCAGCCTGCCGAAGAGCTTGTTTCACCTGTCACTTACAAGTTAGTGTTCTACTAGAATGGAAAGTGACATCATCTGTTGTCAAAAAAAGAAAAAGAATTACTATAAACAAAAGTTAATCGGCTGATTCTAATTCATTCCTGCATTAAACATTTTCGCATATTTTATATAATCAATATGTTCTTATAAAAAGCTAAACATATATTTAGCTATAAAGCTTGTAGTATAAAAATATTTAAATACTTATACTATAGCGATTTACTCATAAACTTGCAGCATAAATTACATTTCCGGAATTCGAATTTTCATGCAACACTTCATTGATAATAGCGATGGATAATAACTCATCAACATATAATTGGTTCTGTTTAATCATTGTTAGCTAATTTTTGTATTATTTAGATTTAAAATTCTCCGAATTAGGACTTTTTGAATTACAACCTGAAAAAATCGACATATTCCATTCTAATACATTTCTATAGGGATAAAATTTTTAACTTAAACTTTTTAAAATCTATAGCATTCGCCGGCCCTGAATGGCAGCAGCGCTATAGATGGAAGCGTGCTGTACAGTGTTAACCAGCGTTTTTAATATTCAACACTAATTAATAAGCGGCGTTAAAAAACTACATTAAATAAAAACCAAAATATCCTTTCAGCATAAATGTAAATTTTAAAAATCCTCATTGATTAAAGGCTGTTTCACAATCAACCCTTGCGGTGCGGAAATTAGGCGGATGCGGATTCGCATCGCAATCGCAACTTTTCCGCTTCCGCAAGCCTTTCACAATCGGTTAGAATCGCGCGGATACTTTTCCGCAACTGGTTTGCGGACGGATTTCAAGTTTCAAGACGAGCTAGAAACTCGACGTATCCGCAAACATTTCAGCCAATGAGGAGACATTTCAGTCGTAAAGCATTCTGGTATCATGGCGCTTAAAAAGCGTGAATTTGTTGAACGCTTGATAAATATGGTTGAACAAAGACCAGCAATATGGGATATTAAAAGAAAAGACCATAAAAATAGTATATTACTTTCAGTTTTGTGGTCCGAAATTGCGAATGAATTAAATGTGACAGGTAAATACAGTATACCATTTTTATTTTGTGCAAACCTGTAGGTGTAGTAGTAGTTGTCGAATATTGTATTTCATATTAAATAAATTATCTTTTTAAAATTATTTAGTGGATGACGTGATGAAAAAATATAAAAATTTAAGGGATAATTTTGTGAAAGAGATGAAAAAGGTAAACCTTTCGAAAAGATCTGGTGCAGGAGATTTCGATGTATATCAGCCCACCTGGTGTTTTTTCAAAGAAATGTTTTTCTTGAGAGATGCCATTACTTGTCGAAGGTACATCAGATTTATACTTTAAAATTTTAAAAATTATATAGATAGGGCCTATATTAATTATTAATGTAATTACAGAACTATTGGAAATATCATAAATCTGGAAATGAATGCAAACATATTTTCAGATTCTATTATTTCATCTCCAATAGTAGGGCTACATGTTGATGTTTTATCTCCAGTTACAGACACTGTTGTTTCATCTCTAGCTACAGACAGTGTTGTTTCATCTCCAGCTACAGACAGTGTTGTTTCATCTCCAGCTACTTTATCAGCAGTATCACTGCATCAATGTGGTATAGATGCTTTGAATACAGATAAAAAGAATAAAAACAGAAGAAAGAGAGACTTTGAAGGATTACTTATTGAACAATTAGAAAACTTTAATAAAAGTGATAAAGAATTTATGGAAAAAATGGAAACACAATGTACTGCGAATAAAATGTTTTCATTGTCCCTGGTAAAACATTTTGACAGAGTCCCAGAAGATAAGTTGGTGGCATGTCAAATTAAAGTACTTGAATGCATATTGTCATTCATCCCTGACAATAAATAGAATTATGAATGTTAATAAATAAATAAATAAAATTTTATATTAAAAAAAATTTTAGCTGGAATATAGAATTTTTAAAATACATACACTTTTTCATGCAATTTTTATGTGACTTAAATGTAAAGGCTGAAGCTTTCACATAAATCTGACATGTGGTTTTTATGTAAGTTCAAACTTGAGTCTTTTTTCTACAAATGCTAAATATCTGGAAATTTATGGATATGATAGGGTTCCAAGGAGTTTATTATGGAAAGTACTCAGAAATATAACCCTCAACACCTCTATTTCTATCATTCAAAACATCTACAAAAGAGTAGAAACTAGCGTGAAGACAGGATATGGTATTACAGATAGGATAAGGAATGAGCATATTAGAGGCAGTTTAAAAGTTAGATCCCATTCGGACCTCTGTATAGGGAAAAGGATTTGATGATGATGAGGAAGAGGATGATTACAAATGTATTATTAATGAATTTAAATATTTTTAATTTTTATTGTTACATTTTTGCTTTATTTGTATTACATTTTACATTTTTATATACATTTTTAACTTTTATTGTTAACACCTGGCAACTGCCATTGCCAAGGAACAGAACCTACATTGCTACAAAAGTATTGAGCAAATTGATTGCGAATAGCAGCAGCATCTTTACAATACTTTTGCCCTTTAGTAGCAGGCAAATTTAGGAAAATATCACAGTTTGAATTGCTTTCCTCCCGCCATCTACCAGGAATTACAGTTCCATTTATTTCAGTATCTGCATATCCAGGTGGACAATATTCTTCATTTGTTTCATTTTTGTATCTTAACAAATTATGCAATACACATGCAGCCTTAACAATATTATCTGCATGTTCAGGGATCACATTTATAGTTCTCCTGAATACCCTCCAGCGTGAACAAAGTATACCAAAGGCATTTTCTACACAACGCCTGGAATAATAACATAGTTATTAATAAAACATTTAAATAGATACAAAAATTAGACATTTATATATGCACTTCATGACTATAATCTATTACATTTACCTTGCTCTACTCAATCTATAATTAAAAATACTTTGTTGTGTTTCAAGATTTTTTCCAGGAAAAGGACGCATAAAGTTAGTTTTCAATTGAAAGGCTTCATCTCCTATAAAAACATATGGTACTGGTTTGGGTGTTTCTGGTAAACAAGAAGGATCTGGAAGTGGCAAAACATTTTTTTCTATCATTTGTCCAATAACAGATGCTTTAAATGTGCCCCCATCACTTTGTCTACCATAGCCACCCACATCAACAATGACAAATCTGTAATAGGCATCAACAACAGCCATTAAAACAATTGAAAATGTACCCTGAAAAAATGAATTTATTTTTAATATGCATTATTAATTATATCATAATTATTTTAACACTACCTTATAATTATGAAACATAGATCCAGTGTTTCCTGGGGCTTGAATAATAATGTGTTTTCCATCAATAGCACCCAAACAATGAGGGAATTGCCATTCTGATTCAAAACCTTTGGAAATTTTGGCCCAATCCTGCTTTGTTGGAACCTGGAATTATAAAATTTATGAAATTATGATAAACTTGGCATTAATGAACAAGTATACAAACTAATTACATAATGACTTAAAATAGTAAAAATATCTTTACTGGCATACAAATAGGCTGTAACACTTCCCATAATAATAAACAAGTATTGTGAATTGATTTAGATGCTGTTGATATACCAATTCTGTATGCTAAAGCTAGATCTTGTATCTGCTCCGTTGAAGCCAAGTATCTAAATGATGAATTTTAGAAATCATCTTTGTAAATTTTTTGAATATATAGAATTTATTAAGATTAATCTATATCCTAATATAATTATAGAGCAATTGCACTATAGATTTAACGTTATAAATATAGAAATATTACCTCAATGTTATATATAGCTTTAATTTTAGTGGCAGGGGTCTTCTTCCACTTTTTTTCACTTCAGGCTTATGATTTAACAGAAGGTGATATAATTCATCGAACGTTTCCGTATTCATTCGAAAATATTTTTTAAAATATTCGGGATCATTAGCCCTTAATGATGGTATCTAAATTAAATAGTTTTGCTTAAAATAACATTTATCGAATAATAATGAAATAATATTTTAAAGGACTTTCTAAAACAAACTTACCACGGTATAGTATTCACTTTCAACACTTCTATTTGCCCATACAGGTCGTACCCACCACCGACGATTCTGTTTTAAAATATAATTTTCATAATAGGTACACAATAAATGCATAAGTTGTCTTCGTTTTCTCTTTCGAATATTGTGAAATAGCAGTGTTTGTAATTCCGCCATTTTTCTAAACATAATTTCGTCCAATGAGAGGCCATTAACTGGAACCAATCAGAAAGATTATATAAAATCCGCATGTCGATTGTGAAACGCAAGTGGAAATCAAATATCGTGCGGATTATTTTGCATCAAACCTCGCTTTTTGATCCGCGCGGATTCCGCATCGGGAGTGATTGTGAAACAACCTTAACTCCCTATCAGAATCAGACAAAGAGCAACCATAGTAAAAGATATATATATATATCTGTTGTAGGATGGCTAATATTCAAAGAAAGAACACATTTACCACTGATCAAATAAAAGCACACATCTCAATACCTATTTATATTACCAGTTTTCTCCACATTCATCAATTTCTTCATAAAAGAACATTTCTTATTTCTGCTTTCAAATTCATGCATCCTTCAATACTTATTCACTTATTCTTTAAATCCTTTTTTACATATTAAATCTTAAATTCTGTACTAAATAGTATATAGCAATACCATATTTAAATTTTTTGATCAGATTTTGTTTTAGATGATTTATATAATTTTATAACTATGCCATTAGCATTTTACAAGAAAAATTTTAAAATTGGAAAGATTATATACAGAACACTGTAAATGATCTTTTTGGCTTTTTTATTCACATATTTTATATGACACTTAATTTTCCTTTCAGCATATTTTTATTTTTATGAGTTATAGCATTATCACTATATTAAAAATTTAATTTTTACATTTTTGTCATTTAAGTGTTGTCTGTTGTTACTTATTTTGTATAACTTTATCAAATATCCTTTTACAAATGTTTTTGATTGCTATTATTATTTCTCAATCTTTTTTGCTTTTTAAAATATTTTCATATGCTGTTTTTATGAACATTATATTTATTGCAATTTGGCCCTTTTGCTCAAAACAAAATCAAACCACAAACTGGTCATTAGGCCATAATTACACTGGCCAGCAAACAGTCAGCATCGAATTACAATATGTTAATTAATCATTTTTATCAAAATAGCTTGGCTTGTGAATTTATATTATTATTAGTTTCAAACTCTACTTATGTGTTATGACATGTTTTAGTAGTCCTTGACTAATGACGGTGGAGTTCAGTGCGAACCCACTATCGTAAGTCATAACAGTTATAAGTTAGAAATGCTCAAAATTTATGGATTCCCAACTATAAATATTTATTATTACAATCCACTTTATTGTAAAAACTTAAACACAAAAATGCAAGAACCAAACACAATAAGGATGCATTTTGAATATCAGATCATAAGTCAAGGACTCAAACCCTTTGTCAATTGAACTGACCAATTGCAGAATTTATCAATGACATTGTCATCATAAGTATGAGTAGTCATAAGTCAAGGATAACCTATAGCTATAACTGTATAAATATTGAAAATTTAAGATCAAAACTTCACCTTATTAACAACAAACTGTCCTTAAATCAAACTCTTAAAAAAAGAAACATAAAATTTTATTGCACAAAATATTTTATGGTAAGTAAAAGATTTACTACCATCATTATATTTTATATCATCAAAAAGATGTAATAGAACAAAAAATCTATTTCATAACAATAGTTGAAATTTGCAAGTACAAATATAAAATTTTAACTATACAGCTAAATCCAACTCATACTTATAACAATGATGTCATCAATAAATTCTGTTACTGATCAATGCAGTTGATCTGGATTCAATTCCCTCACCCGACAATTTGATATATGGAAAGAATCTTTTTCGTGTCTGGTTTTTCTGTATTTGTGGTTCGTTAAATTTATTACGATAAAGTGGAGTGTAATAATAAATACCGATAGTCGGCAATCCATAAATTTTGGAGATTTCCAACTTTTGACCATTTCTGATTTACTACAGTAAAGTTCAAAATTCTTGAAACTAAACTCCATCATAAATCAAGGACTACCAGTAGTATGAATTAAGAGTTTATATCTTATTACATCTTTTTCTTGATACTATTTAAATGTAATCCTCATGATTTTGAATCTTTCAGTAAAAAAAATTTTATGCAAGAAAGGTTTTATTTTGCTTTCTGCCTAAAGAACATAATTTAAGGACAGTTTATCATATAACATTATCAAAATAATGTATTGCATCAATAAAAAGTGATGTTTTCATGAATCCCATGTTTTTAAATTTAAGTTAAAATTAATATACTGTATATATTTCATAGAAATAAGAAATTTTAGTTATGTAGAAAACAAGGAAGGTTATCCTATCACACTGAGCACCGCTTCTGAAATGTTATAATAAATTCCCATCAAACACTATTATAAAATGATGCAAAATTTATTACAATTGATAAAAATCTCTATACTTCCAAGATAAATTTAAATATCATAACTTTCTTACACGGGTATTTATGGATTTCTGTATTTATTTTACTTAAAACATTTCAACTTTATTCAAAACATAATTCTTTTATAATGGAATTCTTAACTATCATTAGTCTTCAAATTTCTTAAATCATATTTAGTTTCATATATGAACCAAAATGAAGTAAGTACAACAATATAAAATTATTATTATATTTGTTTGAAATAATATTACGCAGAATAAATAAAATCATTCTTAATATCATTGTTATATAATATATAATAAACAACAAAAGGTGTCATAAAATATTTTCATCTATTATTTATATTTAAATACTTAAGAAAATAATATTGTTTTATCAAAAATGATTTTCTGTAATTCATATTTCTGATATTTTGTTATGTTAAAATTCTTGATGCATTTTGAAATAAATGTATCAGAAATGTTTGAATTCCTAACATGAGAGCATTATGATTGTACTGTTATTCACAAATGGTCATGCATTAATAATAAACTTGATATAAAGAATATATTTTTCATTTTGTTTGTAAAATATTATGAACAATTATGACAATTTATAATAAATCTGATCTGAATTTTCAAAATATCAAATCAAAATTAAAATAATTTTATTAACAACAAAATATTTTTATAAGTGAAATTTTACTATGAAAGTTCACCTGTGAGGAACATACCTCCATTGTAAGTTTAATCTTAATTTATTAAAAATATTTTCCTAAGTCTCATTTTTTATGAGTTTTGTTATCCAGAAAAAATGTACTTTGCCACAAAAAGGTATTTGATTACAAACAAATGGCCATTCATAAATAAGCCACCTTGAGTAATTGTTTTGCTGTTATGTTGGCAGTAAAAATTAATTAAAAAATTAAAAGTTTTAAGGCAGTGAAGTGGAATAAAGCCTTGTTTTCTTACATTTCCCTTTATAATAGAGAGAAAATGGGATGGAAACCTAGAATTATAGAGAACATTAACTCAAGTATATAATATTGTCTACAAACAATATATTAATTAAACTATAAAGCACACAGGACATTCAACTACATCGACTGGATGCAAACACTGGCTTTTCATTCAGAACATTCAGAATAGAATTAGAAATTCATCACTTGAAAAATTTATAATGCTAAAGTCATTTAGATTTTTGGTTTCAGTTAACATCACAATTTTCAGAAACCTAACTCAGATGTTAAACAAGTATGCAGTGTATATTTTTCTAAGCAAAAAAACTCATCAGAAATGACTTAGGAAAATCGTTTTAATGAATTTAGAATAAATTGATAATGGATATCAAGTTCCTGATAGGCAAAAGAAATTTTCTTACTATAATTTCAAATTTATAAAAAAAATTTTTTTAACTTTTATATATTATCTTAAGTTTAATTTGATATTCTAAAAATTAAGATCAAATATATTATAAATCAACATTAGAAAAACTTTTTAAATAATATTAAATAAGATAAAGACCAAAATAAATTTATTTTGGACAGTCTATAAATTCCAATAGACACAAAATTTTTTATTTTAACATTTTATGAACTTACTGTGAACTTTTATTTTTATATTCTCATTTTCTTTGTTATGGCATTGACAACTATTATTTGGGAAGTAATAATACTGCAAAAATAAATTCTTAAAATATGAATGACAAAGTAATAAAATTATGATTAATGAAATAGATATAGCATTAATCAAAATATTTAAAATAAAAAATTGCAACAAATAGACAAATACATTTACAAAAATCCATATTTATGAATACAATTCATCTAGCTTACTGTTGTCTAACTGGATATATGAAGCAACATCTAATGAAAAATTGTTTGTGGACAAGATTGGGGAAGGCAGAAAAATATTTTTCAGTTTTATCTTTCATTTTTGAATTTTGTCTATATTTCAAATAATGTAAAGAATGAATTATTATAAATTCAAATAATGATCCATAAATTATTATTATTTATATATTTTCTGTGGATAATTAGTAATTAACTTAATGGGAGAATAAGGTGATCCAAAACACCATCAGTTTGACAATGCTGATCTAGCTAAAAAAGCAATAGAAAGTTTAATCTATCTCAAACTTAAAAACTACTCAATTTATATAAAACTGTTTTTCAAATGCTTTCAACTTCATCAACAAATAGCTTAGAATATTATACTTTTAAATCATTCAAATGACTGATTTTAATAAATTTTAAAAATATAAATAGTTATATATTTTCATTAGCAATGGTAATTTTACATTATAAAAATAAGTTTTATAAACATTAACATTCAAAATGATTATTCCATATATAAATTATAAATAATATAGTTAGTTCTGAAAATTTTTAAACAACATAAAAGTCTATAGAATTTAAGTTTAAAAGCTGCACTCAAAGTTTTTCAATAATATACAAATTTTTCATGTAATTAAAAATTTTTTTAATAATAATATATCTTGAAAAAGAAAAATTAATGCTATAATTTTATGCATACTGTTTCAATTAACATTTCACTAGTACTTTAAATTAGTCATTAACATTTCAATAAAGTGATATTCACACTTACATCTAAATGTCATAATTAATTTGTTTCCATTTAATCTATCTTAGTATATTATTCATCAAAATTTATTGTTTGTTTGTTTGTGTACATGAATATGCATATATATTCATTTATACACAATTTTGAATGTAGCTTTTAATGCTTTTAAACTTTATATATATTTATTGTGTATGTATGTGTGTTTGTTTGTGTGTGTGTTATATAGTTATAAATAAGTAGCATTACTTTAAGGCATATTTTACAGTTTAACATAATTCATTCATTATCTTTATATGATAAAGGTTTAAACTAAAAAGAATTATATATAATAAATATATAAGTGACTTATTGTTCATTATACTAAAAGATTATCATCTTGGTTAAATAAATAACAAATAAGTAAAACAAGTGTGAAAAGCAGTAATGATAAAAGCAGTAATGATAAATAATGCAAAAATAATCTCATTATAACATAATGAGACTATTTTTAGTTTAACATAAGAATTTTTAGTTATACCTATTATACATTTAATAATATTCATATTTACCTTTTGATAAAGGTTAAAATATGAATATCTCATTTTGAAAAAAGTAAAGTTTTACATCTAAATTTATTATTATTATTATTATTATTATTATTTTTTTGTTGTTGTTCATCGAGTGAGCATGGGAAAAACTCCGGAGCAAAGCACTATGTCAGACAAGAGTCAAGACACAGCTACTTGGGATGTGTTAGTTGTGTTTTAATTAATTGTCTGTGTCTGTACTGAGAAACTTTCTTACTATGTTGCATGTATTGAGTAGTGATG
>WUQG02024281.1:0-11293 GCA_011317285.2 Androctonus mauritanicus | reverse complement strand
CTGTTCTTGAAGTGTTGAAACCACTCACGACACATTCTTTCACTAATAGTGGTCTCACCATAAGTATTTGAGAACATTCGATGATCCTCAGCCACAGATTTCTTCATATTGAAGCAGAAAATTAAAATCTCCCGCAAATGACGAGAATTTGTCTTGTAAACTGACATTTTTAATCAAGAATAACTTTATGATGTGGACACAAATTGATTAATGTTTGGATGGGGTTAAGCTGACAAATGCCCAAGCTTATTGTATGACGTCTACATCTATTTATTTCCACCACCGCTTACGTGCTAGAACCATCTATTTTAAAATGGCAGAAGCAAAGTTGTACATCCAACATATCAAGAAATTTCCTTCACAATTTGACCCAGCTTCATTTCCTGCCATAATCAATGACCTTCCTCCTAGCTAACTTTTCATTGCCATTTTTAACAATAACCAAACCAAAACCAATAAAATTACCAGAATTATTGCTACTACTTTTGATGAAATAAATTAATAATTCTGATGATTATATATATAAATTTTAAAATATCTTTGAAAAAGTTACATTTTTTTTATACCATAATATGTCAATTTTCAGTAATATTTACAATTTTTTTTAACTTTTTATATAATTTAAAAAAGTTAAAAATGCCATCTTCAAATCATATTTCCCAGTCTCCAGATGAAATTTTTTTAATATCCAAAAGTGTTAATGATGTTATAAATAGATGATTGTTATACTTAATTTAAAATCATTGACATATCTCTCATTAGAATTATTTATGGCTCATTGACTAAAGAATGCTTATAATTTGTTTTTCAATTAAAATATATACATATAAGAATATTCACTGTATTTTCCTATTTTTATTAGATCAAGTGGAGATTGTTTTGGCTTAAGTGAAATGAATTTAGAAACAGCCCAAGTGCAAGTAAAATTAAGGTAAATAGAAATTTTAGTCATATTGATCAAATAAGAATATTTTTTATTTTTCAAGTAAATTTGTGATAAAGTTTTATGTATAATAGATTGATGCAAAATGGATCAAATTTTTCTAAGAAGGATCAATGAATATATTACTATGAAAGTACAAAATTGATAAATATATAACAAAAAAATAGCTCTTGGGAAATTTGGGAGAAAAATTTTATTTCTTTAGAATTTTTTTGACAAGTGTAGATTAAAAATGTTACTGAAGAAATAAAATTTTTCTCTTTATTAGAACTTTTATTTTGTTGTGTATTTATAATTTCATATTAGGAAGTAATCATGACTGAAAAATTATTTTGAGATTTTGAAATATAGTTTTACTAAATTCTCACACTTTCTCTTAGAAAGTTTGAGAATTTAGTAAAACTGAATAACCATATTTGAATATTTTAAACCATATTTGAATTTTACATTAGCAGGATAGAAATAGGCCAAACAGAAATGTTTTAAATTTATTACAGATTTGAGAAAATATAGTCCCCAATTTATTCAAAGATACATAAATGTCACTTTTTATTTATACTGGATTTCAGATTAATTATTAACACTTTTATCTGTATTGGATTTTTATAAAATAAATTAATTTATATTCTTCACAAAAATATTACTTATATCTTAATTTTTATGAGTTTTCATAAGTATGTTCACAATATGTTCATTAATTATACCTAATTATTCTGTGTATTATTTTTCACTTGCAGAAAAATTTTCCAAACAAACTAATTGCAATAGGGGATCTACTATTTTTTTGAAAAACTACATACTGATGCAAAAAGAATGAATAACATTAGTCTAGAGATTAATTTTAATGTTTGTGAAACACACAACATTGATAATGAAGAGTATTTATTATAATCAGTATTTGAAAACAAATCATAACATGCATACATATGTTTTATTCAAAGGCAAATGAGAGCTATATTTTAGTGTATTTTCAGTAGCATGCTATGTCAGCGACACTGATTATTTAGCTTAATCTTCACATTCAAATAAAAAATAATTTAGATTTTTGTATAATGCTTTTGTTTTCCAGGAATCAAGGACAAATAGCAAAATGTGCATATATATTTTCAGATTCTGTTTTACAAATAGATAAGTTTAATTAATGATCAGTGTTGGAGCATTGAGATAACAGTTTTATATTATAATAGTTTTTAACAAAATTAGATTCAGCATTTCTCACTCTTAGAAAGTAACAATTTTATCAATATAAATTAAGCTAAAAAATCATAATAGTAATGTTGTTTTATAATAAAATGAAACTTTATTGACTATACCAGTGATTTCCAAACTTTTTTGTATTTGCACTCCCCTTTTTCATAAAAAAAATTGGTATTCCTCTCATTTCCGTAACATCAAATACCGTACCAAATTTACTAATTTTGTAAATATTTTCTACTTAAAATTTATTAAAGTACAAAACAAAACAAAAAATATAGTATATTTTGTATAAATAAAGTTCTTATACATAAAAAAATATATTTTTCTTACTATATATTTATTATGATGTAATAATTTTTAATACATTTAAACAAATTTTACAAAAAAAAATAAAAATAAAATACATGTTTAATACAACATAATATTTAATGTGGTGAGTGGGCTTATTTTCCATCACAGATTCTCTCAAATTTCATGGAAGATATCATTATTTGCAATTTTTTTCCTAGCACTAAACGAGATCAGTATTTTCTCTTTAAAATAGCTACAGTGGAAAGTTTCTGGATACATGAATATGTGTACTGTATTTATAATCCTTTTGTGATTCTTTTTTTTGACACCAATTTGAATTTATTTTTTACTTGTTTGTATAAAAATGATGTTTTAGTTAATTCTTGAGCATCTCCTTACTATAGACTCATGCCCACCTAGTGGGGTGCACCCCAAAGCTTGGAAAACACTGGACTATGTTATATAACTCGTACTGTATAAAGTTATTTTGAATGAAATAAATATTTAAGAAAATTCTTTAAATATTAATACATTAAATTTACTAAAAATAATATTTCAATAAATATGTAAAATCAATAATATGTAACATATTTTGAAAATTTAAAATAAAAATTTTAAGAATAAATTGAGAATGAAAAAATCCTTTTTTTGTTGTTTTCTTATTTTTGCATAATTTTATACAGTATAGAAAAAAGTTCTTTTTCAGTTTATTCAATCCACCATTTCTTTTTTTTTTTTATTAATTTTCTGCTTAATAATTCATTTGACCTTTCCTAAATGATTTGTTTATAATAAATCATGGTGAACACTTACTTCTTATTATAAAAATGAACAAATTAAATATATATTTAATAATAATAATAATAATAATAATAATACCTTCTTCATTATATAAGTTTAGATAATACTATTTAATAATATAAAAAAATATACATAATAATCATATTCACTCATCATTTGAACTAATTAACCATCCATAATATTGATTTATTATAAGAAAATGATAAATTTTATATTCAATGTTTCTTAGACTTTTTCAGATGAATTAGTAAAGTTATGATAGATTATATTTTATATTTAATCAAATAAAGTTGAATGAAACAATATTTAAATTAAATTTTAAGTTGTAAAATTAAATTAATTAATTAAATTTATTCTTATTCAGGTATTCAATAGAAGATGGTCTTCTCTATGTAGGAGTAGAAAGAGCTCGAAATTTAGCAGCCTTATCTGTACCTGAACATCATAAAATGTAAATTTAAACTTGAATTTTCATCCTTTATTTTAAAAAATTAGTAAATATATTTTAAATTACTCAATATTCAAATATTTCATAATAACATAAAAATGATTATTAATCCATTGCAAAAACTATTTTATAACTTGTCTTTTTAGTTTTATACAGTATTTTATGTCTTTTTTTCTAATAATATACAATTAATATTTGAATAATAGAAGAGAATGATATAATTTATCCTTTTTGATAAGAAAATCATGCTATAAGAAATACTAGTATGTTAAACTAAGTTTTTGATTAATATAATCATTTCATATACCATATTTAATTGCATAATATTCCCCATATAATTTTTTCCATAGCTTAGAAAAGGAAATTATGGGAGGAAAAAAATTTGTATAATCTTTCTGTATTGCTTTTTATTGAAAAATATGGTTAATAATAAATATGAAAGAAAAATTTATCAAAAAATTTTTGTCATATTTAGTTTTATAGAAGTTTATATCAATTCATTGAAATGAAAACAATGTACAGTAAAAGTTCAAAAATCTTGACTACTTGAGGATAATAGTTTTAATAATGAACATAGTATAACACAAAATCCAGTAATTGCAAGATTAATTTCCATAGTTAAAAAATTAAAGAGCAATAACAGTAGCTGATGGACTTTGATTAATTTCTTATGGTTATTTTTAAATTTCTCAATGTGTGCAATGATTATGTTTTTAAAAGAATCTTTGGCACTGAGAAGACTTAAAGATATCTTCATTCATTTCTTGAACAATATTTTAGGTTTTACTGACTTAGCTGTTATTCAGGATGTTGAATTTTTAGCTATTATTTTAGATTCTAAGACTGTTGCTAAAAATTTGGACAGATCAAATCATTTGTCCAAATTTTTGGATTTTCTGGTTATTAGACAGTACTTTTAAAATTCAAATTTAAGGAAGAATAAGGAAATGACCAAGCAAATTTTGTTGGTTTTTTTCACTAACAAATGCAAAATACTTCATTTATCAAAATGATTATATTTCATTCCTTTTTGTGGTTTCTGTTTCATCTGCTGCTTTCCATGTCCACACACAAAAAAAAACAAACAGCTTGTTTTTTAAAAAAAGACCAAATTTTAAAAGGTGGAAAGGCTTTCTATTCTATGTAGAAATACCACCAAGCAGCCAAATTTTTGGCCTTTAAAAATTGTAAGTTTGGATTCTTGAGTGATCTGGATTTTTCAATTTTCACTATAGAACACATTAAATAGTTATGTAAAAGAAACATAGGCACTTGATGCTAATTTCTATAGAAATCAGCAAACAGATGCAGCCACAGTTACAGATTTCAGACTATATCCTTAGTCTTTAGACTATCTTAGTTCTCACTGGATACTGCAGATCTAGCTCGGTGTCTAGTTCAATGTCTGATGGCCCACATCACCAGATCCTGAAAGCAGATTTGGTTTCTGACATTGTAACTGCCATCTATCCCATTCTATTTTTTTTTAATTTTTCTCTGACTCAGTCTAAGTCATTTCAATTCAATACTTTCTTCTTCTCCAGTCTGAGTTGTCCATCTCATGCCTCCTCAGCTGTTAAACTGCTGATGAAATGAATGATTTGCCTATGATGGGGAATCCATTTAGGGGATATACTATTCTGTCACGAGAACATAAGTTTTTTAAATCTATGGTATTTTAGATGATGATGCTCCCATTTGACATACCTCTTTGGTCACTAATAGACAGCTGGGTATAGTTGGCACAGTCCACTGTATCTGTCAATATACCTTTATTTGAGGCTGGTGAGGTTTGCCAAGATATTTGGAAATGACTGCTCTTAATTCTAACGGATGTAATCTTGAAATAATTTATTTTTCCCTTTTAGCCATGGGCAATGAAATATGTGGCTAGCCCAGTGTCAGTTTCTTGTAAGTTGGGAATTGTTAACTTGGAACACTGGTGTTGGAATTACTAAGATTACTATATTATGTTCTAGGTTTAAAGAGGATATAAATTAGTTAGCTTTTAGGAACTTTTATAACTTGGGTTAAATAGCATTTAGGAACCTAGTTGCATAGTTGCAAACCTTGATAAACTAACAATATCTAACGGTTACAACTCTGCAATCATTCAGGAGTCTACTTGGCCAGGATTTCTACCATAAAACTAATTTCTGGAACAATAGCTATAGTATAGAAATACTATAACTAACAAACAATTGGAACTTCTTAATTGTTAAAGAAATTCACAAATATATGTTAGAATTAAATTGATAAAAATGCATTCATATATTTAACTATAAATAGAATAAATATAGAAACAAGTAAAATTAATTAATAAAAAGTAGTTTATTAATTACACAAAAAAATACTTATAGAAATAATCAATAATATTGCAAATTGAATGTTTGTACTTGTCTGATAACTGACAAATATACTTCAAGACAGATAAATAGTATTATATGATTAAGAGAAAGAAGCTCAAATAAAACTTCTATTTGCATTCTAAAATGTGGTTTTATATGCTCATGTAATACTATCTTGTTCTCTTAATCTTATTGCACAAGAGATGTAGAATGTATAATAATTTATTTTCTGTGTGATAAAATTTAAATTAATTTAATATTTATATATTGTATTTGTTTAATATTTTGTATTCAATAATTTCAAATAATATATGATTCTTTTTTAATTTTTAGATGTATCAAGGTGGCATTATTACCAAGTTCACATGATATACTAGATAACTTTAGCACTTCTCCAATTGATACACTTGGTAAACCAACTATTGGTGAAAACTTTAGATTTCCCATACCATGGACAAAATTATATACTAAAACTCTACAAGTAAATATTTGGTCTATTTCTTCAATAAATGAAGAAGAATGTTTGGTAAGAAATTGGCATTATATATTTATTTTAACAATTTCCAAATATGATGATAATTTTTAATCATTTTATCAAAATACAGGGTAGTTCTCAAGTAAGTTTAGCTGATTTTAATCCAGATACAACAACAGTGAAGTGGTATAATGTTTTGAGTTTCAGATTCATGCAACCTGATCCATTTCATGATAGAGTTAATAGGGTCAGTATAAGAAAATTGAATATAAATTGTTTTTATTTTTTCTTTTCCTAATTGAATTTGACAAAATGTTGAACTATTAATAGATTTGTGATGATCGCTCAGAGATTGTAGATGGCATTCATCCTCGTGTAATGAGTTTGAAAGAAGAAAGTAGTGATGAATCAACTATTATTTCTTCAAAAACATCAACTCTTACAAGAAATCAAGGTTTATATTATTTTTTTAAATATTTTTTATAGGGAAAATAAATGCATATTATTATAAATAAATGCATGATGATTAAATAGGAACTGATATAGTAGATTGTGGTGGAATAATGGGTGAAGAAGGCAAAGATAGTGATGATGACGATGAAGAGGAAGATGATGATGATGATGAAGATATTGATGGAATTGAAGAAAATTCAATTAATGTTAATGATAAAGAAGGAAAATCAGTAAGAATAGTTTAATATCTGACATTTTCTATGTACAGTGCTAATATTCTTCAAGCTATGAACATTTCTATACATTCATACATTATATATTAATACTTGTCATTTCATTTTCAAGTTATAGAAAATTTCAAAAATTAGACATACTACTGTTTTTGCTGCTTCTACTCATATAATCTAAAAATATTAATAGTATATGAACATAGTTTTTCATAGTAATGAACGTTTTCGGCAGTCTGCCAAAAATGTTTGTTACTATGAAATAAAGTAATTCTCAGCTGCAAAAAATGCTTGTTTGATATTATTTTAGATTTCAAATATTGTTCAAGAACTTTAAAAAGATTATAGCAGAAAGATATAGCAAAAAATATAACAACATTAAATAACTTAAAAGTTTTATATTATAATATTTCAAGATGGCTGAACTTTTTAAAAAATCCTCTTGTTATAATCAGAACATATCTAATTGATCCAATTAATAGTATGTATTACATAATATAATATATACAGTGGTTTTGGTACCTCTGAATTCAACATAAGAATAATTTTTTAAGTTACAACCTTTTCAAATTACAAACAAAATTTATGAATGAACTAAATTCATTATTCAAATAACATCTGCAATAGAAAACACTCATGCTTTTAATAAAACTGATAGTATATTATTGGCTAAATTTGTATAATTACATTTAAATATCAAATTTTTGTATTTAAATAATAGAATTTTATATTAATAATAACCATTGTGAATTATTCTATTGTTAAAATTTTGCATTCTTTAATAAAAAAATAAAAATATACATCTTTTAATACAGATGATTTGAATTAAGACCAGAAAAAATATTTTATTGGCCTTAATTCATCATTATTATAATAAATTGTTCATCAACTTTAAATAAAAAAATGTATTAAATGGGTAAAGATTTCATCCTCAATCCAAACTTCATTTTATAATCTCTTCTGTTTATTTCATTTGTTAGAATTCTAAAAAATTCCATTAGATTTTGAAACATTAAATATAAAAAATGCTATATATTTAATATTTTAATTCTTCTAACATTTATAATATCATTTTATTATTATTTATTAATTTTATATTTGATCTTTTATATGCTAATATTTATATAATATATTTGTCAAATTTTGTGAATTTGAAAATTCATTTTGTATTGTATAATAAAATACATCTAATTCTCTTAGTTATGCAGTAGTATTGGAAATAACTGTGAAGTTAAGAATGTGTAGAACAAGAACTTTTAACATGTAATTTTAGTATAGAGCATTTCAGAAAATTTTCACATTTATTTAGATCATATTTATCTATCCCATTCAAGATTCATGCCATCAACCAAAGCAATCATAAAATTAAAGCCATTGTAAGGGCTAGTCCCCATTGGAGTTTTTCCCCTCAATGGAATTGCAGAACATCTCTTTTTGGCTGTTGTTAACTACTCATGTTAGAACATAATAAATTTTGCTTTATTTTTATTAACAAATAACAAGGTGGAGAGATAGAATCACAAAATAATAATTTATTTTAAATTGAAACTTTAATTCATTTAAATAATTTTATTATTTTTAATGAAGCACTTTTTACTCGAGAGCAAAATTTTAATTTATGATATTTGTAAATAGCTTATAAACAATAATGAAGAAATATAAATATCAATCATGAAGTCTCTTAGATTCATATTGGAAAAATCATAATTAAATATTGCTATAAGAACCACTAGTCTGTTTTTAGATAAGTTTTTTTCATAAATTATTAGTAATTTAAGAGTTATATTTTTCCTAAAATATCTTTTTTTATAACATCCTAAAATAAATTTATAAATAATTATAATTAAAAATTAATTTTATAGCAAGTTTGTGTCCAATGTGAAGCAGAAAGACTTGCTAGTGTGGCACTTTGTGATAAAGAAACGAATACAGAGTGTGTATTTATGCCAGAAAAAAGTCCGAAGAAAAGATCAGATGATTCTGCTAGGGCAGCTGTAATAAAAAGATCACAAACTTTTTCTCCTAGTGCAGCAGTTAATAAACATCAATACATATGTAGAGTAAGTATCTTTCTATAATTTATATTAAATTTACTATAGCAAATAGAAAGCGGTATTTACAGTAGTCATATTTACAAAACCAGCTCTAGATCTTTTTGGATATAGGTTGTATAATGTAAATATTGAATTAATGCTTTGTTTTGGGATTTTATTCATACTGTGAAGTTTTTTATCTATGTAAAAGATTTTTAAAATTTTATTTATTTTTAGTTAAATCGAAGTGATAGTGACAGTTCTATGCCATTATATCGAAAAGCTGGACCATTTCAGAGAAATTCCTTAGAAAGGAGAAGTCTTAGATGGAAAAAGGTAAATTTATTTGGACTATAAATTTTATAAATTTTAACTTATTAATGCATTTCAATAAAAAACAAAATAAAACTGTTTTTTTTCCCTAATATAATAGTATTTAAACAGTTGCTAATTTTTAATATAAAAATATGATTTTTCATAAAGATTAATCATAAAATTCTAGAATGAAACAAATATTTGTTATTAATGAATAAGATGCAAATTTATGTACTACTATTATGGTTCCAAATTCATAAGTAGTTAAATTTTATATTTAACTACTTATACAAAACAAAAGATAGCAGTAAATATTTGTCATTGAAATCATTACATAAATTTGTGTTATGTTGATATATTTGAATGTTGTTTAAAAATATTTTTATTTCTGAATATAAATTCAGAAATAAAAGTTATTAATATTTTATGTTTTTAATACTAATTATAAAATTTATAAATAATATTGATAAATTAATTTTCAGCCTCCACCTGTTTGTTCAAAGCATGGCTCAAGTGTGTTTAGTTTGCGGGCTGGCCCCATACGTACTTCACTTGATTTAGCACTTGATCTGCAGGCTTCACAAACACGATTGAATCATTTACAAGATGAAATTGCACAATTGAGAGAATGGAAGCAACATTTGGAAGAAGCTAGAGCTAAAGGTAATCAGTTTATCTAATTTTTAAAAATAAATTGGCATATCAGACTACCAATTCATTTAAATGGTTCTATATAAACTCAGTCTACTAAATATTTTTCCTGTTCCAAAATATTTACATTTTTTTGATATTTCTCAAAAAATATATATTTATTGATTTAAATTGATAGTAAGAGTTAGATATGATATATAATGGATTATATAATCAAAAACATAATAAATTTGGAAAATAAACTCCTGATTAACCATATACTATTTAAAAGAGTACAGTATTATTTTCATTTGCAAAATTTCTTACACAATATTTCTAGCAACAGATATTGTACAGTCTGGATAGTTAATTTTTAAAGTTATAAAGAAAAATCAAATTTATAATTTGAGAATCGTTAATATTTTTCCTTTCCTTTTTTTATCAAAATATTCCTGCTTGTTTTTTTATATGATAGCAAAACTAAGTTTTATGAGTGGTAATATTTCAGTGAGCCTTTTCTATTTTTAAGTTATTTCTTTTAATTATTCTTTATAAAAACTATCTGAATAAACTTTTGGTTTTAATCAGTTGTTTTGTAAAGATTGGATAATCATAACTTCCTTTGCTATTCCCCCAATAGTTTGTTGATTACATTCTGATGTGATTTTCTTATCTTTCAATATTATATCTTGTTTAGTATTTGATTCTTCATTATGGAATTTCCTGATAAAAGATAATTAAAACTATTTTAATATTAGTGTCTTATATATAGTTTTATGCTAACAAAAGTTCACTCTTAGTCTATTGCCATCATAATTGTTCTATAGATCATGTGGCCATATAAATTGGCAATATGATTTATGGAAGATCTTTTGCCAATGATACTATCCACTACTACTACTGCTGCTCAATATATACCTTTTCAAAAATTTTTGTGTTTGTTATCATTGGAATTATGTATATTTTCATTGTTGACATGGCCATTGATTTCAGAAATATAGATGCAATTTTTTCTCTGTTATGACAATTTTGTCTTACTAAAAGTTAGACTCCTGATGGTTAGGTAGCACACTCATACCTAGAGTTACCATACGTCCCGGTTTGACCGGGACAGTCCCGATTTTAAGCACTT
>WUQG02024270.1:0-11293 GCA_011317285.2 Androctonus mauritanicus | reverse complement strand
TAATTAATTAATTTAATTAATTTTACTGCGCAGGTGGCGAGCCGATTAGATCGGCAGCTGGCTGTTCTACGGTTAAATAATATTGGGTTGATGTGTAGGTTCATAGCATTTTTTGTTGGAATGGCAACACTGCTTTGTAAGAAATTTGTTTGAGATTTGTTATTTGGTATTTTGATGTCATAGTGTTGTGCTAGTGAATACATCTTGAATTGTTTAATTTTGAAAACTTATTTTTTGGGCTAAAGAAAATGGAGTGTCAGATAGACAAAATTGAACATTTTCAGCATATCCTTTTGTTTGAGTTCAACTGAGGAGCAAATGCATTGAAAGCCATTAGAAACATTGTGCTATTTATGGGGAGAATGCTATCAGGGAAAGTATGAAAAGAAAAAATTGTTTTCTCATTTCAGAGAGGCATTTTTACATGAATGATTTTCTATGTTCAGAAAGACCTGTCCAACTTTGATGAAGATTGTTTAAATGCTTTAATCCATGATGATCATGTCTATCAACTCAATAATTGGCCAGTTTGATGAATTGTGATCAGTTGTCCATCATACAGTATTTGCATTCCATGGACAAAGGTCAAAAATTGAGTATGATTTTAGGTTTTATTTTTGAGTTATGTCAACATCAAAAACAGAAAGGAAAGGTTGAGCTCTAACAAAAAAGCAACTCCCTGTGCAGAAGCTGATATCCATCCACAGAAAATAATATTGTATATCTGATGGAAGAAACAAGGTGTTTTTTTTATTATAAATTGCTTCCTAGGAATGTAACCATTACTGTTGAGATTTATTGCCAACAGTTGAGATGACTTGAAGCTGCAATTCAATAAAAATAATTGGGAAGAATGCATCAAATGGTATTGCAGCATGATAATATCCAGCTGCATTCCACTAACATAACAAAGAAGGGTTATTCAAAAGCTTAGTTCAAAGGTTATTCTACATCCACCCTATTCTCCTAATCTTGTCCAATCAGATTTTCATCTTTTCTGCTCTCTATCCAACAATCTTCAAGAAATCTCTTTTAATAATGAAGCTGCTCTTCAAAATTGGCTTGACAATTTCTTCAATTCCAAACTAGGGATTTCAGAATTCATGCATGGAATTCAGAATTTCAGGATTCAGGCATGGAATTGTTAAACTTTCAGAATGTTGGAAGTTGGTAATAAACAACACAAGAGAATATATTATTGATTAGTTTGTGTGTTTTGATCATGTAAAATGAATAAAGATTTTGCAAGGGAAAATATGCTATAAATGAATCAACCCAATAATTATCAAGTGGACATATCTGGTACTAGCATTAAGCTTTAACTCTGATAGGATAATATGGGAAAATATTCTACAAGAGATCCCATTTAAATTTATCATAAAATTTTAAGGAGCCCCATTTTATTTAAATTATATCACATTTTGGGGCTCTTAAATTGCAATTGAAAAAAGGGAAAAATTAAAACCTTTAAATTTAATCCCTTTATTCTGAAAGATCAGCCCTTTAAATTTGTCGCTTGATTGAAGCCGAGATCATTTTTATAATTTTTCAAATTTTTAAACTAGAAAACTTAGTTTAACACAAAATTGGTTACTTGATTTAATTAATAAATTTAATGAAATTTTTATTTTTTTACATTTTGCTTTGTATAGTTAACAATATTACAGATTAAAATTTTTAAATATTATTAAAACTTAAGATCTTTAAACAGCATTACAATATTCTAAAATTTAATTTAATTTCATAAATTTTTTTATACTTTCATATTTTGTTGTTTTGCAAAATTTAATATAACAATCTTTTTTAACAATATCAAGATTTAAAGCTATTATTTAAATTTATCTATGGATCTCTTCCAGCTGGTATTATCTGCTACAATGTACTCCAAGTAAATACTAGAAAAACTGACTTGATTCGTATCCAGAAATATCATCTAGGAAAAACTATGAAATCTTTCTTTTGTCATGCTTCCAAATCATTTAATAATCTGTATAGTATTTCTATTGTATTGCTTTAAGGGGGCCACCCGTTTGGATTTCTAAAGGGTGTAGTTAGTTAAATAAATAAATAAATTAATTAATTAGTTAATTAATTAAATAAATAAATAACTGCTTCAGATAATTAGTGTAATCAAAGAATTTTTCATTTTTATTATCTAGAAGTAGAATCATATTTAAGTAATTTATTTCAATCAAAAACGCAATTAAGATGTTTTTATAATTTATTGACTAAAAAACATTTTTCATTTTGCAAAATTTATATAATTGATTGGAAAATATTAATTTTACAAAAAGTCTATTTAAACTAAATTATTTCAATTGAATATAAATATAAATAATTATAATTATATAATATTATAATTATAAGTAATTATAATATAATAATTATAATTTGATCAGTTATAGAAATATGACCAACTGAAATTAAATTTATTTAATTTGAAATATATATTTTTGTCAAAAAATGGTAAAAAAATATATTTTATTTTATAATTAATAATTATCTCATGTTTTTTGCTAACAATATTTGACTGTTGATGAATTAACAAAGTTTTATTAATTAAAACATCTTTATACGCACTATAATTAAAAGATTCTATTACATTTGATTTTATATTTTTGCAGTTTTCTTTTATTCATTTTTATGTGTGTATGAATACATTTTTGATTTTGATTTAGTTTCATCATTGAAATATTCTAATTTTATTATTTTCGTTAAAAAGTTTGCAAGAGGTGCTCACCCCAGGTTGATAGGCTACTTATAGCTTGCTGAACACTTAATTTGGTCCATAAACAAGAAGCATCCACAAAATATTTTAAAATATATATATATATATATATATAATAGCATGACATAGAGTATAGCAATTCCTATTCCACCTATTGGCTAAACAGAAAAGCTCAGCAAACACTAGCAACTTCTGAAAGGTTGAACACTCCTGATTTATGTGAACTAAAATAATAGCTAAAACAATAATATCAGAAGAAAGAAAATTTGGCATAAATATTATCAATTTTTATGTTAAACTTTCTATATCTTTCTAACGTTAAACTTTTTGTATTTTCTTTCTTTCTTTTAAAGCATGTTTACATCATATCCACAAATTTAAATATTATATTGTTTTTAAATATTCAATTATAAGTGTTATACATATGATGTTTGGCTATTTTTAAATACAAAATGCAAAATACATATGTTTATTCAAAAGATCTATTCAAAAGATCATTTTAAAAGTAATTCTGTTGTCATTAATAATTCAAAATTAATTTAAATAGTTAAAATAAAAAAAACTGCATTTTTGAATCTTTCTAATTTATTTTTATTATTTTAGTTAAGTAATTATGAGTTTGGTTTAAAAATATATATTTCATTATACCTTTACAGACATGCTTTATTTGTGAGTTCCTTAGATTTTGTCACAAGTTTATTAACCAGTTTAGTAGTATTTTCTGTTCTTGGCATGCTGGCTAAAAAAGCAGGACTTTGTATAGATGAAGTGGCTAAAGCTGGTAAATATTTATAATATTTTGTTGAGTATTATATAAACATTTGTATATTTTAGAATTAAAAACAGTTACTACTGCTTTTCATATTTTTATACTTTGGATAATGAAATTCTATATACAAAGCTCTCTTGAGTTATGAAAATCAAATTCTCATAATCTTAACTTTATATAAAAAAATTTTGGTATGAAATATTTTAAAAATCATCTTTATAATTTATTATGAAGTACAATGTTGCAATTATGTATAAAGACATTGAAACAATAGTTAAGATGCTGTTTTAATGAGAGTTAATGACACATTTTATAACGTTTCTATTAACAGTTAACTTTTGTAATAAAGATATCGTATATTGTAGTAATTATCTTAATAGATATTATATATCTTACTTATAGACACAATACACACAATACACACAATACACAATACACACACACACACACACACACACACACACACACACACACACAGCATAAAGTTGTATTTTGTTCATAATGCAGCAGTTTAAATTATTAAAATATAATTATCATTTGTTCCCTCAATTGTATGTGTACATTTCACTTATGTTACGAAAAATATATAAATAAACTACATTTCTTGATGTATTCATTCACAATATTATGTAATAAATAATAAAACATATTGCCATTTAAGTTAATGTATGGTAAATATGTGAGCAGTCTTCTTATCAAAGGAAAATAGATATAAAGTTTTGTAAAACAAAATATCTTGAAATAAAGTTAAAGAACCACTTTATTTCAAATTCTATTTAGTTACTTTGATCAAAGAATAATAATTCTTTCATCAATGTGGCTAAATAGAATCTTGAAATAAAGTGATTCTTAAACTTTATTTATTTAGCCATTATATATTTTAAATTAAATCAAAATTTGCATACTAAAGTAAGTAATAAATAGAATCAAAGAAATGATTTTTCAATATTAATTTATGGCATATGTTAATTTTTTTATGTTGGTATCATCACATTCTCTTATTGTAACTCTTTCTTAAATCTCTTATCTTAAATCTTGTGTATTTAAGATAAGAGAATGTGATGATACAAACATAAAAAAATTAACATATGCCATAAATGTTTTAATGTTTATTTGATGAACAAATTTCCTGAATAAATTTTTGTGTATTTTAGATTTACAATATTAAATTGAATAGTTTCATTTACTATGATTCATTTGTGTTGGCATATGTTATGCATCTTTTACTTAAGATTCATCAAAGTATTTGAATAATTTTGGATAAATTTTATAAAAATATAAATCTTTTTTTAGATCAAGGATTGATATTTGTAGTTTATCCAGAAGCTTTAGCAACATTATGGGTACCACAGTTATGGACATTCCTATTTTTTGCTATGATGCTACTTCTTGGTTTAGATAGTGAGGTAGGGATTTTTTTAATAATTTACAATTATCAATATTTAGTTAATTAAGGAATAAATAATTATTCTAAATTCATTTTTATTTTTTTATAACTGATAATAACTGATTATAACTGATATATGTATGTTTATGAAACTTTAATCCAAAAAAACACAGACAAAAGTGCATATAATGTTTATTATATAACCAAGGTGGCCAAATTGCAGCTCTTGAGCCACATGTAGCTCTTTGGTACCTTCAATGTGGCTCCATATCATGTAAGTCAATATTTAATATGGAGCAAATATTTATTTAATTTTTAAAAATAATATATTTGTGATTTGTTCATTTATTGTAAAATTTAGTATGCATCTATATCTAATAAATGCATATAAAATATATAATAAATAACTTTTGAAATCATTTCTATGGTTATCCAAAAAAAAATTAATGAGATTCTCATTGATCCAGAAAAAAACCAATTGTGGCTCCCAAGTATTTGAGATTCTCCTATGTGGCTTATAATGACATGAAGTTTGGCCACCCGTTATATAGTCGCATGTCACAACTATAGAAACCATATATGAAATCTATCCATATAAAATAATGTAAATTATTAAATATACAATGGTGAATCTATTTTCGTGCAACAATATGGAAAGAGATGGTACATCTCATTTCCTATTGTTCATCTGATAAATAATGATTATTTGAAGACTTGCTTGATGATATCATTGTAAGCATAGAACTTCCAAAAATGAAGTAACTCAATTTACCTGATTATTGCAAATAATTCATTTACTATTTCAATTACTGATTTTGTATTGTTGACTTCACTAGTTTATCTAACTTCACTATTTTCATCTAAGTTTAGTTTACTAGTCCCTATCACTTTCATTACTATGAAAGTGACAGGGACTTAGTAAACTAAAATTAGATGAAGAGTTACTGTTACTTAATTAAAATTAGATAGATTTTAATTAAGTAACAGTAACTCTTTTGCTAGCCCTATTTATCTAACCTGGCAGTTAAAAAAAAATCCTATACTAAATTATTTATTTATCTTATCTAGTGAAAAGACTATTTTTAAAGAAAAACCAATGCATTAGTAGACAGACTGAATACATTTATAGCTAAGCTAAAAACTAATTAAAATTAGTCTTATGCTAAAATACCTGTAAATTGTCTAACCTGAGTATATAAAATCCCTAAATCCTATTCTGTTACTTGTTTTATATCTAGGATAGAGAAGAAGTCTTAATCAATTCTGAAAGCTATTTGTCACTGCATTTCCATCACTTGCAAAAAATAATGCTAAGCAAGTCACTATTTTATTGGCCTAAACCAGGGTGAAGTAAATGATATCTAATAGAATCTAGAACATTCATTGCCAGTCTGGCATTACTCCTCACCTACTTCATGGGAAGAGATTTTGGCAAATATTGAGAATTGTGCAGTATATACATATTTGGTTGCATAATAATAACCAGAGATGTCTTAAGGGAGCATAATTCCTTTAAATACCACAAATTGTGATGAATGAACCCCTAATACCTATGACAGAGCAGTAAACATCATAATAGATTTTCCATCATGAGCAGATAAACTACATAAGTCAAAACATACTTATCTCAGAACATATGTTATATACAGTATTAGTGGATCACAATTATGAAATACCAAAAATAGTTATATTAAAGAAAAGTACATAAGTTGCATTGTAAAACAATCACTTATCATTTTGGAGGATCTGGATCAAATTCCAAGTCCTATACTTTCAGTTTTTCTGGAGTGGTCTGGATTCAGGCCCAGCTCATTACCTAAAAATAATCCTATGTAAATATGGATCTACATAAGTCAGGGATTGCCTGTATAGAGTTCTAGTGGAGTGAATAGACAATGCCAATTATATATATTTAGGTTAGGATGTTTCAATATATAAGAAAGGAAGTCATGAAAGAAAATAAGACACTCCTGAAAAAAATACATTTGAAGAAGACATAGCTTAATTTTGAAAAGATATTATAAGGATATATGTATCAATATGATATTAATATAAATGCTATGCAAATGCAAAAATTTCAGATTATTTATTACAGCCTAGATATCTGCTTGGTATCAGAAGGAAAGAGAAAGAAACTGATGGATAATTAATGCAATGAATTTGCTTTGTTAACAAAAGATAGATTACAATAATATTGGATTGGATTCTTCAGAAACAAGAACAGAGCTAAGCTGCAAATGAAATCAAATAAATTGCTGGCACTAATTGAAAGAGTAGTTAATAAAGTTATTGAGAGTAACTTGGGTAATCTTTATTTGGCGATGGATTGAAAAGGCTATAAATATTAAATAATTTTTTTTGTTTTAGTATATATAGCAAATACAATTTTTCCCTGGCTTAAGTAAATTTGACTTAAGTCAGGGAAAAAAATACTTTTAAGCATAAAATATTTTCCATAACTTTATACTTTACATCTGAAAAATAAAAATTTGACTTTACAATGTTTTTTACAGTGTCTGCAAAACATCATATTGCTTGATTTAATTATGTTTTTGTATATTATTTGTTGATCTTAAGCATAGAATTACTGGTATGATATCATTCAGGTGGCATTGTCTCTCTTTCAGATAATGAGCAATATAGCACCATAACATTGTATAAGTTCAATCACCGTAGTCCATCTAGTCCAAGGAGTTTTTGATTCAGAATTTTTATTAAAAAATTATTTTTCCAACTTAGAAAGTATTCAGTTACATAAAAACTTCTGCCCCAATTATTTTTGTAAGTCAGGGACTAGCTAAATTTAGAAAATGTTCTTTTTATAAAAAGAAAGATTCTAAAAAATCTATATAAAAATTATGATTGAACTAGTATTATCAAATTTTGATAATGGATTATTATTAATCAATTTGTATGAAATTTTGTATAGCATAATAAATAAATGATATTTATTCTTTTACCACAAATATTTATAATCAGATGCAATCTATAACAACATATTTGTGCAGCAATTATGCTTTCAGAAAATGACGGCAAAATCTTGAACAAGACAAAATTTTCAAGTTGATCATAAAAATTATGCTGTCATATGTAATAAAAATTGGACAAAGAATTAGAAGTTCTTTGAGATTTAAACTTCTTGATAATAGATAATTAATTACAGCACTTTTAAATTTATTACTCATTATTTTGTAATTCTGTATTGTTAGATTCTTCATTTATTAGAGAAGCATTTCCAATAGATGCATAATTTAACAATTATGTGCAAATTATTAGATACAATCTTAATTGGATTAAAAAAAAGAATTTTTTCATAAAAGCAATGTGTTACTTGATATTGTAAGTATATTTTCAACTGATCAGAAATGATTTTTTTCTTCCCTTATAAGGAATTCCTTATTAATTTTTAAAGTAACAGTATTGTATAATCTACTGTTTTAAATATCTTTTTATAATATCTATATCTAAAATTTTGGATATTTACTCAAAAATTAATAGTTTTAAAAGCACAAAAATTAAAATTATGTTTATCTATATTTGATATAATGGAAAAGTAATTGTCCAATTGTCAACATTTTTGCCACTTTTGTCAAAAAAAAAATACAATTTTTATAACAAATTTTTTTGTTTCTAATTTAAATAATTCCTTAATTATTTAGAATAGTTTTTCTCATTAGAAAACGCTTACAGATTTCACAAAATAAATTTGTTATATTATAATGCATTTAATATAAAAATATTTCATAATGCAATTTTATGAAAATTTTTGTATATTTGAAACATCAAGAATACTTTATAAAAATATTGTTTATTTTAGTGATTTGTAAGCAATATTTTTACAGTAATTTTATATAAAATATATTAACAAAATTTTCAAATTCATCTATATAAAATTCAGATGGCAAATACAATTTTATAAGCATTTAACATTGGATATAGACAGATAATAATTACCATTGAATTAGTATTAGTTGGATAAATGTGTTTTCTTTCAGAAAAAAGTAAGAGAAGTACAATTCAAAGAAAGAGTTCATAAATTCAGTTTTTCTAAATATCTTATTGATTATAAAATCACCAAAGTTGTACTTCTTTTAATATCAGAGTTATGTTCTGAAAATTGCATCTTTAGAAATATGGAATTATTGATTTCAGTTAGTATTATAGAGGCTACATTCCTCCATTTCTTGAGAAAAATTACTAAATTTCTGCATTATTCAAAAATGGAATGAAATGAAACAGATACACAGCATGGATTTATAAGGAATTCAACACTCCTAGCACTGTTTTGTGACAAAACAGGTTTAATAACACGAACGTTTTTGGCAATACAATTACTTGCCATCGTCAGGCTTAGAACAATAACATAACAGCTAACAACTTTAGAAATTTCAATAGGTATACATATAAAATAACTGCTAATTATATGTATACCTATTGAAAATTCTAACTGGAAATTTTGTATGATAAATATTTTTCCTTCAGAACCTGATGATGGCATTCTAGCCGAAAGCGCCCATTCATTTGTATTCAAAGTTTTGAAGTTGTAATTAAAGTTTCCCAACTGCATTTGTACTTGAACTATTTTGTGTTTTAGAACTTTCGAATAGAATATAAACTTTATGAAATCTGTTTCCTTGGAAACTATACAATTCTTTTTACAACTCCATAACAAACTATATATTATAATATAATCAAAGTAAACTATTTTTTAAAAAGAATTGAATGCCTGAAAAGTGTTGAATTCCTTATAAATCTTAAGTAAATGTGTAAGAAGCAGTATAATAGAAGTCTTATGGAACAAAAGCATGATTTAATTGTAAAATGCTACATAACAATTATGACTTGATGTAAATGCTTGCTCCCCTGCTGAGTGGTTTTGCCATAGTAAGATTATGCATCATATTTATAATTGTGTATTGGTTCAGCTGGCTTAAATATAAATTCTGCATCTCTGTCACCTTCTTTCAGTTAATGATCATCATCCTCCTCCTCCTCCTTCCTCATTTTTATCTTCATTGTTCCTTGTCATCTTAGTCTTTCCTCTTCATAGTTTCCTTTTCTTCTTCTATTATTTATATCCTCTATCTTTTTTAAGAATGATCAAGAATATTTCCAAAATTATAATTTTTTAATTTGATTGATAAATTTCTCTGTAGCACTCAACATTTGACTGTATATTATTGCATATGGTATAGCTATGCTCTTGGTCAGAACCATTTTCAGCTAAAATGATTGTGAATTTGTGAAATAATAGGAAAATTTTGTTAATAGTCATATTGCTTTAGTTTGAGTGTCCTCCTTGAATTAGTGTTCATATAATAAGTTACCCCATTTTCTTTAATTACTCTTAGCTTTTATCTCATTTGTGTGTATTATTTGATTATAATTTATGAAACAAAACACAGAACTTACTTTTGTTCTATTGCTTTTAAAGCTTAATTTTGTTTTTTTGCTTGAAATGTAAGAATGAAATGATATTAAATGAGGTTTAACTGTATATAAATAAATTATCCAAATTTTATGATAAATCCTATTTATTTATTAAATTTCAGATAAATCTTTATTAATATATAGAAGGATTTTATTTAAAATTTGAATGTATTATTAAAGGAAAATTATAGATGCAAGAGTATTTTCAGGCTGGACTGTCCCTCTTCTTTCTCTTCAACTGAAAAAAAAAAACTTTCAAAGAGAATTATTTTTTAATTTTCTTTTAAGGCCAATAAGCTAGTCTGGGCTTTGTTTTTTATATTAATTTAAGATCTATTTAATTTAATTTCTTTTATATATTGTAATAATAGTGAGTCATATTCATTTTTTATAAATACTGTTAAAAGTTGAGTGTTGATACAATAAATATTTAATATTTCTTAAATATTCTTAATTATATAACTCAATTTTATTTTGCAAAATGAATATTTACAATTCAATAATAAATAAAAATTTGAGTTTTCATTAATGTAATTAGTTGAAAGTACTAAATCTAAATCTTCAAACATATTTTGATTAAAATGATAGATATAGTATAAGAAACAATTGAATTTTTAAAATTTGGCTTTATTATTATTTTACATCCATTTCTTAATAATTCTTTTCAGAGGTGCACTTTTAACATCTAGTTATAAATTTAAAAATTTGTACTAATAGAACTATTAGCTAATTAAGCCAGTTAATCAAATACATTTGAAATTTCTTTAAACAGTTTTCAATTTTAGTAATTAGATTTTATAAATTTTTAATATGGACATTAAATATCAATATTTTTTAATGTTTATTTAATAAAACTGGAAGAAATAATATTAAATTGCTGGATTTTTTAAATATACACTAAGAAATACTCCTAGACTTACAACCACTTGTATTTATAATAGTGAAGTGATCAGTAAATTCTGTGACTGGTCAATGCAAT
>WUQG02024259.1:0-11293 GCA_011317285.2 Androctonus mauritanicus | reverse complement strand
GTTTCCCATGGGAAATATACATATCGGTACGACATTAGCGCCAATTGTCACAATGCATATGGCTTACAGCCAATAACCCACACATTTTTTACTTTTTTGGTTGTAAATTTCACTAGTAGTCTCTTCACATTGCAAAATTTTGCAGGTTTGCGTTATCTATATATGTACGTCTTTTTTATTTTGCCGTTTCCTGACCTAACGTTTTTTTTCGCTGTCCCCTTGGAAAACGTTAAATCGAAGTTTTACTATACTTCTTTGCTGCAAAAGTTCTGTAAACAATACAGATAATAAATTTGATTACATCTTATTATTTCAAATTATATGAAATCTCAAATGAGTAAATAGGACTTGAAATATCAAAATTTTACTCTAACCAAGTTTAAGATAATTTAAGAATCTGAATAAAACTTCTGAAAATAGACAATTATTTCAACAAAAAAATATAGTAATAGATCATACATTAAAAACAAATAGCAAAATAAAAATGAATTCTTAATTGATAAATGCAAATGAAATATTTTATATGGTCAAAAATATACCTTAATAATAATTATATCTTAAATTCTCTAATGACTGAACTTATACTGAAAAATTTGATATTTTTGAAATCTTATATATCTTGTATTTTAATGGCTACTATATATTTTTACTATTATAATGTGTATTATTAACTTGAAAAATAATTGCACATTACCTTTTGTTTCATCTTTCAAACACGATTCATAAACATCTTCATATATGCTATCATTTTTCTGCACATAAAAATATATTATAAATTTTTACTCATTAAGGACAATTTGGTTAATTGCACACACATGCAAACAAATACATAGTAATATTTAATAGCATAAATTTAAAATTGAATTAAAAAAAATAGTATATTTGTTGTAACATTCATGACCTCTAGATTCGTAACCTCTAGAATGCTAATGCAACATTCTAGAGGTTATCACTATTTTTTGTATATTTCAATAGAAATACTCATATTTTTATATTTTTCACAATTTATGTGACAGATAATAAATATGAAAAAATTTAAATACAACAACCACTTATTAAAATAAGAAAATTCTATTTTCAAACAATTTTCATTGCAATTTTCACTAGATGAAAAAATTTTTTTAGAAAAATATTTATATTGATTATACAACCAAATTTCATTTTACAGGTCAACTTCAGTTTATGAGGTCCCAATATAAGAGACTCCAATTTTATGACTAAATATAATTTATACCAAAAATTCAATTTACAAGCTTTACCATGTTTTTACAAGAAATAATGAGCAAATGTTTTAAAAGTGGATTAGAGTATGCCTTTTTAATATAGAGGAATATAATTGATATCAATATCATCTATTGTTTACATCTCACAGACCTCTCATATATATATATATTTCAAATAGGAAACAGATTTGATTTCAGATCTGTATGACTGAAACAGAAAATATATTCACTCAGTTAATACAACCAATTTCATTAAAGGATTTGTCATAAAACAATGAACGAATTCATAGATTCAGAGCCGAATCTAATCGGAAAAAAAAACTACTGTGTGGCTGCAATTGAACCCAGACATATACTACAGATTAGAGAAGTTGTAAACTAACATTTTATATCATGGCCATCCAGAAGACAAATAATGATGTTTAGTTTTCTATAAATGTTACAAAATGGATTTTTATTGAATTCAAATTTTTTATATTGTTTTGTTTTTTAATGAAATATGCAATACCTTACTATATCATTACCTTTTGATTAATGCTTATATTGAATTATTGTGTTTAATAAAGTATTCTTTGTAAGAAGACAAAGAATATTTTATTAAATTGCTAAACCATGTAGATATTGACATTTGAAAACATCTTCAGTCTTTTTTCTGATTTTGTACTACTTTCTTAATCAAAGTCTAGTAAATAGCCCTTCCATTACATTCCTACATAAATTTATATCCCTTTCCACTCAACAGTTATTAAATAGCAAAACATTGCAATGTATACCATTACTTATCTACACCTTGGTGCAGTATCTGCCAAACTTTTTTACTTCATGACACACTGAAAGAGAAATTTGTTTTGCAGCACACCAAATAAATATCATTAAAAAAATTTATTTTGTTAACATAAATCAAAATATTAATATAGGTAATAATAATAAATTATTATTATTGTTTTATCAAAATTAATAAGTAGGTAATATAAATAATAATTTTATTAATGAGAAGGATGTGATTGATTTTGAGAAATAATTATATCAAGATGTGGCTCTAAATTAGATAAACATATACATAACTCCTCATTTACAATCAGTAATCGTTCCCATTTTTTTTTATTTCATTCCATGAGAGCTGAGAAACCTAATTCACAAAGATATGATGATCCAAACAGCAACAAGGATTTAATGGCTGTAGTAGCTAATCAAGAATATTGACTCCAAGCGCAATTCAAAATGCTGACAATTCTAGCTCAGAATGTGAATTTTGTGTACAGGCTCATTTCTCAAGTCTATTAAATTTTCATCTGTTGATGTCAGGTTTGTGTCATGGATTTTGCAATTTTTATCATCATGTAGATTCATAGATGGACTGACTGAGAAATTCCCTATATTAAATATTTTAAAATATTTCACAGCACAAGTTTGGCAGACACTGATTTAATAAACATTAATAAATATTCTAATTATGAGACGACGCTAAGATTAGTTTAAATTATTTAAAATGATTAAAATTTCCATTAAACGTATCAAGGGATAAAATATGGCAAGTATTGGATTCATTTAGATGTACGATCATTTTATTATTGGCAATTAAATATCAATAGTTGTCAAATTTAATAAAACAGTATTTAATATTATATTATATAAAAATATATCAGAAATTCTATATTTATTTATTATATGAAACAAAATTATTTAAAAATTTAATTTTCACATATTCACAAATATTTTAATTACTTGCAGAAAAAGTAAAGAATCTATTTGAGAATAATTTTTATTTTAATAAGATAACAGAAATTTAACATACACATGTAATATAATTTTTTTTTATAATAATTTTATTGTTTTGTGTGTGTGTGTGTAACATATATATACTGTATATAATATATTATGGATTAATAAAAATGATCACAAATTCTTTGCTGTATTGTTCAGCATTAAATAATTTCATTGTAGCTATAGTATCCAAATGTTTATTTTTAAATCTTATTTATAGTATTCTGTTTCAGTAAGCAATATATTATTTTCATTTTTTTTCAAATTAGTAATTTGATGTGAAAATCTATTTTTTTAAATTTTTAGATACAATGGTTTGTACTGGTTGTTGTGCAACACTTGACCATATTGTTACTTATTTGTTCAAACGTCTTTCTAAAAGCAGTAAAAATCATCGGTCTTCTGGTGCCCAGCAACAAGATAGTGAAGCTTGTCTTAGGGTTCTCGAATTGCATCCAGAAATATTACAACAGGTATTAAATAAAAATTATATTTTTTTTAGAATTTATTGACTTAAAAATTTTAATTAGATTATTATTTAAATTTCAGATGCTGTCCACTATTTTAAATATAATCATGTTTGAAGATTGTAGGAATCAGTGGTCCATGTCCAGGCCATTATTAGGCTTAATTTTATTAAATGAAGAGGTATTGTGTGAATTTATATCTGACAAATGTATTTGTTTACCTGTCCAATATAATAAATGTATATTTGTTTCAATTGCTTATTGAATTTGAAATAGTATAGTATTTATTTATACTATTTCAAAAGTGTAAGCACTAGTTCATGAATTGTTTAAAACAAAGTAAAAGAATTTGGAAAAAGTAGTTCTACAATATTGCATACTTAAATTACTACTACTAATAATTTTTTCTTACACTTTATTATATAGAATATTTTTTCTCATGATGGAATCTAATTCATATTTCATTAATTTTTTGTATTATAGGGATTACAGTATTACTGATATATCATATATTGTTTTTATTGAAAAAAATATCTCCTAAATTATAAATACCATATTTTACATATTCCTTCTGATGATTTCATTTAAATAAATTATAAAATCTTACTGATAGATGGATAATTCAATAAATTTTTTTAAAATGCTTATTCTAAAAAGATTATTGAATAACCTAGTTATCAGAAAGATAGCACAATGTACCCTATTGCATTAGATTGATATTATCATGACATCACTCTAATTGCAACAGATATTAAATACAGGTATTGTGCTGTCTCTTATTAGAATAGACATCACAATATAATAGTAATTCCTATATCATTATGACATCACTATAATAGGAAACAGCACAAAAATGGCACTAATACATATCATGTCAGAAAAAATAATCAGTATATGATGGCTATCATGCATGATTGCTATATCATAATAATGTCCTGTTGGTGATGTCACAAAATAGCATCAGTTTATATTATCACAACATGAACATGTACACAGGAAATTCTAGATTTCCTATGAATTTCTGAAATATAATGCCTATGAATTTCTGGAATATATAGGTTGTATCGCAGTACCTGCGATACAACCTATATATTCCAGAAATTCATAGGCAACCATAGGCAATTCATAGGCATTCATAGGTACCATGCTTTTTTCTAGGAAATGCAATAAGATTGATAATCAAGATTTTTCTCCCTACTTCCTAAGTTTATCCAGAGAATCGAATGGTCATGTTAAAAATTTTATGGACTCTCTAGAAGTAGGGTTACTAGAGGTCAACTTTGAAAATTCAAATAGAAACATATGTCAATTTGGGTATGATTGGATAGAACTGTCAAAAACAAACAACTTTTGCTTGAGAAGTTTCAACATCACTTATGTTTGTGAGATATCACTACATGTAATGCCAATTGGACTACTAAAAAAAATGAGAATAAGAATCTGTGCAAGGATGACCAGCAGGCACATAAATAACTGAAACAAGTTGAGAAATCCCTTCTTCTTGGTTCTCTCACAGATTTTTCTTATTTTTTTTAATAGTCTAATTGGCATTACATGTAGTAGCATCTTTTTTTGTGATATTAAAAACTTCTCAAGTAAAAGTTGTTTATTTTTGACAATTCTCTCCAATCACACCCAAATTAACATAACTTTGAAAATTCAAATGGAAACTTAACCCTTAGCATTCTTGGAGGAGCCACAAAATTTTTAATATGACATTCAATTCTCCAAATAGACTTGAGTAGGAAGAAAAATCTTGATTACTGATCATTGCAGAGGGAAAAAAATATGTTTCCAAGAAAAAGGTGATACAGATGTTGAGATACACTGTATATTAGTAGAAATCATAAAAAAAAATTTCTTTAAAATTTAGTAGAAATCAATTCTTTTCAGCTAAGATCTTCAGATGAAAATAATGAATGATACAATTAAATTTTTTGTCTGAATCAGAAATAATTAATTTTGAAATTATATCATACAGTATTGTATATATTTGTATAAGCTGGGAAAAAATTTCTTATGTTTTTAAGATGCATATCTTCCCATCTTATCTCTTACTCACTTGTGCCAGCAATGCAATTCATCAAATTTGTCCTAATAGGGATTATCATCTTACTGATTCTTTTGATTATATGAATATGTATGAATGCAGGTATTTAAACTATCTGATATTGCACAAATATGATTAAAAATATATAAAGCAATCACATTGCATCCTCTTTGCACTATTAGCATATCCTATGGTAATGGGAATCTGCTGTATTTATTCCTAAAACGTACCTTTTTTTTTCATTCTATTATTGAAAAAAAGCAACTGTAGATGATGATTGAGTTCTTATTTAAATATTAATTTATTGGATGTTTCACAAATAAGATAAAAATGATCAGTTTAGATATTTCCAAGCAATAAATATGGTCATTACTATATTCAATCATCAGTTAATATTAAATAGAAATATAATGATCTATATATCAATATTTCTGATCATAAATACAGAATGATTTATTTTACAGCTGATTTCTGACATTAGATTTATGTTCTTAGCAATAGTATGTATACTAGTTGACTTTCTATTTCAGTCAGCTGCAGCAGAATTTTCATTGTTAAATAATCAGAACCAAAACATCTAAAGTTTAAAAGATAAAGATTTTTGTTATTAACATTTTTCACCATTTTTGATATTTTCTGTTGAGTAAACACTAATAAAATCATATTGTAAAAAGATCCAACTGTATACAAGGTAATGATTGCATTCTGCTCTTTATTTGGCATTCTCATGTTCTATCATGTCAAGATACTGTATATCAATGCTAAAAGTCTGAAATTTTGTTTTTGGCCATATTTATTTCAATAGCGAACTGGATTCACAAAATTTTCTATATCTTAAAAGAAATTATCCATTTATTTCAATGAATGTCATATTGTTCTAATACTTGAAGTTGAGGATCAGCTTATGCAAGGGTATATATGATAATTCTCAATCACAGATGGTAAATTTTACAATTTTATGCAATAATATGTTGTTAATAAATTAATTTTAATTAGCATAATAAAAATGTTACACAAGTGTTTATATAAAATAAATATTACTTCCAAAGCAATCAATAAGTTATTTCAATATAGCATTATATATATAAAATAACTGCCTAAAGTTATTCCACAATCATAATGAAGGAAACAAACATTAATTAGACAAGGATGTTTTTAATCATATATTAAATTAATTACAGAAAACCTTTTTGGCTATATATTGTAATTCTCATCAGTTCCACAATTAAAATTCTAAGCACTTGCAATATTAACTATTTTAAAACTTACATAAGCCTAAAATTCCAAGATTTACAAACTTGACCTCATACAGCTTTCTTTTTAAATATATATATCAAATATGTAAATCTTGGAATTTTAGAATAGCTCATACAAGTTTTAAAATGCCTAATATTGCAAGTGTGTAGGATTTTAATGGTGGAACTGATGAGTACTACAAACTTTGTCTGTAATTAATTTTGTTTAAAATTATTCTTGCCTACTTAATGCTAATGTTTCCTTCAATTTGGTTTTATTTAAGAAAAAAATCATGGAAAAATTAAAAATTACTATATTCTACTATAGTTTTCATAGTAAGGGATACTTAAGAAATAAAAATAATGTAATATTTGTATTTTCAGTATTTTAATCAATTACGTCAAACAATAATTCAGAGTCAACCAGCTGAAAAACAGCCTGTGATGGCACAGTGGTTTGAAAATTTAATGGAAGGTATTGAAAGGAATTTATTAACAAAAAATAGAGACAGGTAAACCTTTTATTGTATCAATAGTTTAGTGTTATGTTGAAATTTAGTGCGGAAATTTGGTTGCAATTTTTCTTTTGTTTCAGGTTCACTCAAAATCTGTCAGTATTTCGAAGAGATATCAATGAGTCCTTAAAGGGGCCAACTATAGTGAATGCAACAATGGCAGACATGATGAGCTAACACATTCTATATATATATATATACCATATTTCAGGGAAATTATTATTGAGAAGAAAATATTTGCATTTAAGGCTTTAGGGCCGAAATAAAATTAAATGCGAAATAATTGTTAGGTGCTTTAAGAATGCCAGGAAAAGTGACAAATGTACAAATTCATCTTGCAGTATTTGTCTTTGGTGTTAATGCATTCCACATTTCCACTGAACAGATAAATATTGTTCCTGGTATTTAGATGTGTGTTTCTACAAAATGAAGGTCCCATAGAAGAATATGTTGCCTTTGGCACAAAGACTTGGTGAAATTCTTCCTTATGTGAAGTTTCCAAACACAAAAGCCAAGTTATTGAAATGTCAAATGTATAAACCATAAATACTAGCCATTGTTTGCTATTTCAGTTTATTCAGTGTTTTGCTGTGGCCTGTACAGCTTGAGGGAGGGTTTCCTATTTTTATGTTAAAATCAGCTCTTTAATTTTCATCAGTATTCATCATTTCAAATTGTTGCCAAGACTGTGTTATTAGATAAGTCATTTTGTAATTAACTTTTCCCCCAGCCACTTGTTCCTGATGCACAGATGAGGTAGCCTTTCATTTTCCAAGGGAAATATTACGTTACTATTAAATCAACATGTTTTTGTAACAAATTTTATTTCAGAATAAACTTCCAAAAACTAACTGGTTTATTTTTCAGAAAAGTGCATGGCTGTTAAAACTGAGTCATGTGCATTGTTTTTGAATGGTTGAGAATATTGTTGACTGTAACAAATATAAGTTGAAAGTACAGAATCAGTTGTGAAGATAAATTTTTTATGCACTGAAATAAAAAGAGCTATTTGCTCTCATAGTTAAGACTGTGTTTACCTTTTGCATAATTTTATTGTTATTTGTTTTTTATATATGTTGCACTTCAAATGAAAACATTCTCCTTCAGATGAAGTACAATTTGATTATCTAGTACAAAGCTGCTTAATTGACATTATTATAGATAAAGATTCATTTAAATTTAAATAATTTGTACAATTATTTTAATCAAATCCTAGCCAAAATTTTTCTATGTTGCTTTTCTAGATGATCAAAATTGTATTTTGAAGAATTTACAAAATTAATTTTTAAGTTTAAGCTATTTGATTTAGAAACAACAAAGATTTAATGAATTCCTGTTTGTTATGGATTTTAATTAATAAACAGTTTTAATTTATAAAAAAAAAATGCCTAAGTCAGATTTTTATGGAAAAATTTTACACTTAGAATGAAATTAATACACTGTTTTTAAATATTTAAAAATTTCCTGATGATAAATCATGGATTATCACTGGCTAAGTTAGGTCAAATTACTTTTATTTATTATTTAAAAACTTACAAATTGACATTTATTTTTTTGCTTTCAAAATTTTCAACTATCCAAAATATTTCTTTGCAGACTACAAAATACTATTGTTGCCAGTGCCTGTCAACTGTATAAGATAGTCAATTAGAGATATTTTATTTTCTGACAACAGAAGAAATCAACTTGCACGAGAAATTTGAGATGCCACTTTAATGAAGTTGTTGGTATCAATAAAAACACTGACAGCGGGAGAAAAAACTTTGCCAACCAAAGAAATGATTTAAATGTTGAGAAAATAATGGAAATTAAACATTTGTTAATCTTTTTGTTATATTTATTAAAGTAAAAGAAATATCTGCAAACATTACAAAGAAGCTCCCAATGCAAGTTAATGTGAGATTAAAATAGCAAATTAAAATAAAACTTCTTTGCAGGAGCTTACAATTCTAGTTTCTTTTCACATCACTTAGCATACTAAAACCAATGGACATTTTTAAATACTGTTTCTTGAAATAACAATGTTTATTTTCTGTACTGTTTACAGATATTTGTGTTGTCACTGGCCACATTGCTCTTACAGTCATCATGTTAGAAACTGGAATGAATGTTTTGAACATCACAGAGTACACATTTTTAATCACCCACACCTTTAACAGGACAAAAAAAACCCAAGAATTTAAAGAACAACATGATAGTGACAAAAATAAATATTTTTCTTAGGCTTATATCTAATTCACAACTCATACACAAAGCTATACAAAAACGGTTGTTGGTAAGTACATCTTTGATGTTATTTCCACTTGCTTTGCATTTAATTATGGCAAAACTAGTGAAAAGGCACTAAAGAAAACTGTAAAATATAGAATATTTCATAGAGTTGAATCCGTTCACTGTCTACACATTGTAGGATGAATCAACCATTTACTAAGAACAGGATGTACAAGACAAAAAACTTCTTCAAGCAATCAGAATATGTACATACTTTGGTAATGTGTATCAACACAGTGCATTTATGTGCATTTTCACACCCCATTATGTCCAGTTAGGTGCAAATTGCACAAAAGTCTGTTTTTCTACCAAAGCTTAACAAAAGAAAGTAGATGACATTGAGGACAAGAAGAAAGGGAGGCAAATTTTTCAGCCTTGTCTCGATTCATTGACGTTGGGCTTGGGTTAAATCCTAGCAGGCCAATCTTTCAATCACTTTGAAACATAAGTATATGTGCGATTTGGTGATTTTAATGCAGCTGGAGTGTCTGGAGGTGCACAGTTTAAAAAGTCCCAAATAAGAATGGTGTCATCATGGGAACTGCTGACAATTTGAAACTCATCAAATTGCAATCTGAAGACACGTCCAGAATGTTCCTGTTTGGAGTCAGAATGTCAATTATTTTTTATATTACTATTGAATTAATTATAATTTAATTATAATTACCACAAGAGTTCTTAGACAAAGAGTTCCTGTGGGAGATCTTGGATCCAGAGCTGCTGCAAGATCCCATACTTTTATTTTTCTAGAAAAAAAATCATATTCAAATTTATTTTAATTAAAATTAATTATATTTAAACAGAAAATTACTTACCCATCATATGCACCACTGACAATACGCTTATTATCAAAACGAATGCACCTCACTAGTTCTTCATGCCCTTCTAATACTCTCAAACAAGCACCACATTCGATATCCCATAACCTGGATAACAAAAAATTTCTTAACAACAATATTTTTTCTTATATCTACTAAATAAATTTCATAATTGACTATACATTGAAAATTTAATCCATCATCACAGTTAATAAATATTTATCAGGGTGAGACTAAATCTTTAAAAAATAAAACCAATCAGTAAAAACTTAAAGCCATTATACATAATAAAATATATAAAAGACAAATTCTATATAAAGCTGTTTCTAATTGAAAATGTCTACAAAACAAATATTTTGAAATAAACTATTTAATTTAGAGCTGTTTGCTTTGCACATTTTATAGTATATGGCTTGTTGAAAGAATTTTGAAATTTCTTCAGATCAAATTTAGCAAAAAAGATGATATGACAACAGATTATAAACAAATGAGTCAATTTGCTTAGCTTTTTTGAATTTCAGGATTGTCAGAATTAAATTTTTAGTATAGTATACTGTATGCTTCCATTTATCAAAAATTTGAATGAAAATTAATTTTCCCATTAAGTAACAGTTTCAAAATGAAATTAATAATTATCAACATTTCAAAACTGGTCAGGTAAGTTTTATTTCTGATCATAAAAATCATTTCAGATTAAAGTAATTATTCATATTTTTGCAAAAGATAATTTGGAATAATTTATATAAATCTCTAATTGAATAAGCAATTAATTTGAGTAGAAAATTTAAAGTGACAATGACTATATCGAATTCAGAAATAAATCTAGCACCATAAGCAAGCATCTCTTTTATTTCGTATAACGTTTCTGAAAATGTTATACGAAATAAAAGTGATGCTTGCTTATGGTGCTAGATTTATTTCTGAATTTGATATAAAAGTAAGCAGAGTGA
>WUQG02024248.1:0-11293 GCA_011317285.2 Androctonus mauritanicus | reverse complement strand
CCTACATATACTTGTTGTAGGGGCCACAGCGTAATGTTGAATGTTGTAAATAAGTTCTTTGTTTTATATAATGTAATGTTAGTGTTCTATGTTCGAAATTAGAATGTATGTTAACTTCTTGAGCTGAAGAGGGCGTCAAAATGCCGAAAACGTTTCTCAATAAAAAATTTGGCTTTTATTGAAAGTGAAGTTTCGTGGACTGCTTAATAGTGCTAGTACTAGATTATAGAAAAATTTTTGTTGTTCCTGCCTTAGTGCTTTTCACTTTACATGAAATAATGCATTATGTATACTGTATATTTTAATATATATAATAAGCAATGGAAACTTACACACATTTTGTAAATAATGTTCAGGAAAATTTTAATTGCATTAATTTTTTTTAACAAATAAAATTGTTTTTAATAAATGTTGATCAAAATTTAGAATTTATAAGAAGTAAAAATTCAAACAATACCTCAAAGAAAACATGCATTATAAATCTATTAGATGCTTAACATGCTAAACTTTAAATAACTTGGTGGCATAGTTATCAGTTTTTATTTCAGAAATTGAAATCACTATATATACTAATAGTTAAACATGGCTAGCTGAATATCCCTTTTTCAGTTGAACTATTGTACCGATTTCTACAAATAGGGTATATTTAGAAAGGTCTAATTTTTAGATGTCTGCAACAGCCAAAATTATTTGTTGTTATTAAAAATTAAAGAATAAAAATTACATTGAAATTATAGTTTCTCTAAAAAGACAGAATTTGCAGATGTCACTGTAATGTAATAATGGAAGCTATTTTACAATTCTCTCTTGGATTTCCTAAAAGATGTTGGATGTACATGAGTTCAGAGGTGTTTTTTGTTGTTATATACAGTATTATAAGATTAAATCACAAGATTATATTTCCGCTCATTTATATGAATGGGTAGTAATACTTATTTTGTGTCTTGTTAATATTTTAAACAAACTACTATTTGGAAAAACTATTAATTCAGCATTGAATTCCTGAAACTTTGCTTTATAATTTGGACTTTATAAAAATCTAGAAAAATTATGAAAGTTGAATAATTTTTCCATTCCCATCCAAATGGGGAAAAAGGAAAAAAAATTATGTGAATAAATCAATGTCATATTAGAATTAAGGAACTACAGTACAGATAATTCACAGATTATGAGTTCCTGGTTTAAAAGTTTTTTTTTTTTTTTCAAATATGAAGTATTACAAAAAAATCAAAAACATGAACAGTAATTGCAATAAAATTCTAAACATTCATAAAAAGGCATTTAAATCCATATACATATGGTATAATTGGTTTTGTAACAAACTCAATCTTCTGTTTGAATTTTTAGATTTCAATATATACAGAAATATTTTCAAATGATTTGTTTGAACTGACTAAATAAAAAAAAAAAAAAACTAATAGGAAAAACAAAAATCTTCAATTAAATATTTTTGATCCACTGAGGTTTTTAGGTTAAATAGTAGTACATCGTCTGGTTTTGTTGGCATAGGATGTAAATAATTTCCATTCCCAGTTTCTGTCTAAGGCAGTAACTGTATAATGTGCTTTGTCTGTATAAAAGTTCATCTACTTACCTATTAAATGAATTTTTATTCATTATTACTAACATAAAAAAAATTTTCATATTATGATTTGCTTATTTTTAAATGCTTGATTTATTTATCTAAATAAATGAAAATATTTGTTTAATCATAAACTATTGATCTCGTTCTTTACTTAATTTTATTGTGATCAAATTGCATTGCTGAGAACAGAATTCCTAATTTTAACATTGTCTGTGGGAAATTGATTCTTGATTTACAAATTCTTATTTAATGAGTTCATTCCAGGAACACATTAGCTTATACAGGCAGGAACTATCTATATTCTGTATAAATAATAATTAAAATAGAATACAAATCATCATCAATATAAAATTGTTTATCAAATTTTTAGACTAAGTAAAATTTTACAAAAACTTCTAAGCAAGGTTAACTGCATCATTAAAAGATAGTATATAAATGATGATGATATTGGATATTCTGAGTTTTTCATTCACAAAAGAACATTGTTAATGAAAAGCAAATAAAATTGCAATAAAAAGAAATTATGAAAAATAACATTTTAACAATGAAATTAATTTTATTTGTATTTCAATCTAATAAAAATATTCTTTGATCAAGTTAACATGTGTAAAGAACAATGATGGTTGTTACTACTGTTGGATCATTGTTTACACTTGCCAGGTAAAATAAATATGAAATATCAATGTTGAAAGTATAATTATTATTAAAATGAAAATAAAAATGATGTAATACTTCAGAAAGCAATTTAGAAAAATTTGATTTCTTCGCAACTTACACTTATATATACACTATCAATTTTTATTAAGAAACCATTTAAGCTTCTATAATGTAAATCCTATATTTATGTAATGAACATGTTTTATGATTCTAATTGGTATTTTATTGTAAGGTCTACTTAATGTATTTCAGTTCAAATTTTCTCATTTCAATTCTTTAACAATATATACAGAAATATTTTCAAATGATTTGTTTGAACTGACTAAATAAAAAAAAAAAAAACAACTAATAGGAAAAACAAAAATCTTCAATTAAATATTTTTGATCCACTGAGGTTTTTAGAAGAAATGTTTTGTAAAAATTTCTAAATTTTCAAATTCAGTTGTTATTAAGGTATAAATAAAAACTAGTAATTTTATAAATATCCATTAAGTTTTATGAATTAATAAATAGCAAAAAATTTACAAATATATCTATAATCTTACTTAAATATAAAGATTCTATAGTAGAAAAAAAGGCTAATTGGGAATACATTTTGTAATAGCAGTATATTGGAATCTTTAATTAAAGATTTTTAAGACTCCAAAATGGGATAAAAATTTTAAAGTTTCTATTACCATATAATAATGCTTAATTATGTTAACTAATTAATAAAATGTTTTCAGGTTAAATACTATTTCTCTAGAAACTATTTGAAATTGGGAGAGGGGATAAAGTTTAATTTTCCTTTGCTTTTAATATATACATATTAATAAATTTGAATATAGAATAGAATAAAATATTTTTTTTTTAATTTTGTTGTTCTAAAAATTTAAATTCAGTTATACACAGTTAGGCCACAACTTATATCATCAATAAATTTGGTGATTGACCAATGTAATTGGCAAAGGATTTGGGTCCCTGACCAATGGTATACAAAAAGCATCCTTTTGGGTCTGGTTCTTGTATGTTAAGTGTTCATTAAGTTTATTATAATAAAGTGGTGTGTAATGATATATTGATAGCAGAAAATTATAAAATTTTTGATAATTCCAATTTACAATGGTAGGATTCAAACTGAACCCCCCCATCATAAATCAGGGATTATCTGTATAAAATCAAATAATAGCTACTTAAGAAAATAAAGATTTCATAAATATTTTGACAGTGATTTTTTCAATTAAATGGAAGGAACATATATTATTGTATAGATTATCCTGTAGAACATACAATTAAAAACTTGTAATGAACTGCATCTCGTTTCAGCAAAAATTTTGCTTTAACAAATACAAAAACTATATAAACAAAATTAAACTTTATTATGAAAATTATTGCTACAATAATTTTTAATAATTCAAGGCACAATAAATACAAAATTCAAAACTAAAGTACTGATTTTATCATTTAAACAGAAATGATATGCTCTGACTAGACTCTTTCATGTTGAGCATACACAATCACAATTTTTAATTTAAAAAATATTGCAAATATAAATGTGCAACAGATTTAATTTTTAATAAAGTTACATAAACTTAATACATTTTAATAAATTCTATAGTTCGTATACATCAATAATATTTGAGCTTTAAAAACTCTATCTTAACATATAAATAGCATGTTTTCTTTTAATATGCTACAGTATATCAAAATTAATATATGTACATTTTTAGATTACAAATAAATTTATTAATATTAAAATATGACCATAAAATATGTTTGAATATTCCTTAATTATAAAATCAGAAAAAAATTTCTGAGTGAAATCTTAGAAAAATGTTTTTTAAAAATAGTATATGTAAAGTTTCAAAAGTTAAAGAATAAGTACATTTATCAGAAATAGAAAATTATTTTAAAAAATATTTCTCTAAATAGTTGGCAAATTTCAAAGTAATTGTTCATATTGATTCAATGTTTACTATTCAAAAAATATTCTATATATAATGCATATTTATATTATCTAATAAACAACATAATATCCAATTTTTTAAGACTTTTTATTATTAAAATTTATTAAATCTGTTTTAGTTTTATTGAATTATTATTTAAACATATTTTCTTGTCAATTTATGACTTGATATCTTTATTTCAATAAAAATAAAGATATCAAGTCAGTTGCTTAATAATTAAAAATCATTATTAAGCAACTGAAATTTGATTTTTATCTAAATAGGAAAAATGTATTTTTTTTACAGAATATGAATTTAATGTTTGCTATGTTTTGTTAAATAATCATATCAGAAGATTTTTTTCTGCATAATTTGTATTAATCTATTTCTAATAAAACATGAACATATCAAATAATTTTTTATAACTACATTACAGTAATTGAAGTCAACAATAATCATAATAATCTGAATAAATATATATAAAAAGACACAACTTGCTCTTATTTCAACCACAGAAAAGCAAGCACTACTAGCAAGTATGACAGCAACGTTTATTTGAGTGTAACATTTTGCCTGTATTGCTATTTTTACTCTGTTTTTATTTTATTGTTTAATCTTTTTCTTCTGATGTATAGTTTAGGACTGTTCTTATATGTAATGTTATGTTGTGTTCTTTAAGTTTAAAATTCAAAAAGTATTTAGTGTTCTAAAAAACCTTATGAATGATAAAAATCATAACATATAAGAATTTAGTTTGAAATGCATTGTATTCTATATCTGTTTTGTTTAACATGTATTAGATGTAATGAGGTACTGAAGAAGGACCAAATTACGGGTCCGAAAACATTATACCCAAATAAATGTTGTCGTCATACTTGCTAGTAGTGCTTGTTTTTCTGCGGCTGAATAAATATAATTTTAATATTCCAATATATGATGGAATTATTAATTTTATGTATAATATCAATATTGTTGATCATATTTTAGGAAGCCTGAATTATACCAGGAATTAATTTTTTTTTCTTATTTCTTTTTCAAATCATAAATTTAATATTAAGTTTATCATACTTATAATAATAATAATAAAATCAAATACTTTAATAAAGTATTTAATTTATTTGAGAAGTTATGAGTTGATAAGTACTTTAATTGCCAAAGTTGTTCTGTTTATAATTCAAAGTTTTGAAAAAATATTACTTCACAAGTTTAAATAAATTATTTACATATTTTTTATTCATTCTTTGATTTATTAAGGTCTAGAAAAACGACTAATTTTTTCCAAAATACTTGAGAAAATTGCTATCAAATTAAAAAATATTTTTACAAATATGTATACTAATATTAAATGAAAATATATTTAATTTTTATTTTGATTTCAGAAAACAATCTGCTGTAAAATCATTTTCACGTATAGATTTTTTCGTTTAAATATATCCTTTCTTATACTTGCTGAGAATACTAGTTTTTTTTTATTTTAATATTGTAAGCAGAAAAATATTAAGTTTAGGGACAAATATATCATTATTTAAAAGTATTTATACATTAAAGCTTGCTTATTAAATAAAAAATATATATATTAAATGTAGACACTACTACATTTTTGAACTGCTATTATCTAATCTGTAACAATAACTATGTTCATTTTTCTAATCATCATTAAAAAATTCTTAATATAATTGTATAACCACATTCAATATAAATCAATGTTTCTCAAATTTATGATGTACAATTTGCCATTAAATTAAAAATAAAAAGAAGTATTGGTGTTTCATATATTGTATTAAAATAGAAAAATCCCTGCAATTATTTTATTTGAAATTGAAAATGCAATAAAATTTAACAAATAGAAATAGTTTTGTATTGTACAGTTTAAAAGAATATCAATAAAAATATATAAATTTTGAAGAAACTCTTAATCTTGACATATTAAAATATCAATAAGCAAAAATTATGGTATTTGAAAAATTTTCATTGTATATTTTAAAATTACAGTTTTATCAAGAAGATAATTTAAAAATAAAATAAAATTACATTTTCTAATAAAGTTGTTCAATCAATATTAAACTTCTTTAAAAAATGCTAAGAAATAACTTAAAATACTAATAAAATTTTAAATGCATAATGAAGATTCAAATAATATGTATAAAGAAAAAATTTTGAAATGCATAAGAGAGATTCAAAGAATTCTATAAATCAATTATACTGTATATAAATTAAGAGAGAATCAATCATAGATAAAAAGAATTAACATTTAATTATTTGAACTATTAAAGATGGCACAATTTTTTATTTTTATCAAATTCTATAATATTAAATCTCAATAATAAAAAAGAATTTCCTTTCCTCTATACTTTAAATGTTAACTTACTTTCTTTTCAACATGTCTACTTTTTTAAAATTCTATACTATTCAACTTAAATATAAAACAAATTTCTATAAATTAATTATTTAATTGTAAGTTAGGGAGATTAATTCCTCAAAAATCATGAAAATAACACTTTCAGTTCAATCAGTAGCTAAACTTTTCATCAAAAATTTCAAATCATTATTTCCTAATTTATGAAATAGTTTCATCTTACTAGTAAGTATTTTGAAATTCTAATTTTGAAACGTTTTAAAAACATTAGATATATATCTAAATAAGTATATGGATGTATATATATAAAAACTGGCATAAATTATCCATTAAATACATTTTGTCATTTGCCAACTTTTCAGTTTATGCATGTGCTGAATAGTCACTTTTGGCTTATAAAATGAAGTTTTTTCCTTAAAAATATCTTAAAAAAATTATTCTGCATTTTATGAGCCAAAAGTGTCTATATAGCACATGAAAAAAACAGAAGTTAGCAAGCAACAAAATGTATTTAACACATGATTTACATCATTAGTATGGCTATTACAATGAATAATCAATTCACTTTTCAATAATTACCATGATATTGTTGGAATAACAAGTGAATTCCAGTTAGGCTTTTAAGCCTTAATCAATGATCATGATCATATTGAAAATAAAGATGATCATGCCAGTAAAGAATCTGAAGTTGAGTAATATTAAAATAATAATAAACTTTTTTTTTTGACTTTTTGGTTTTTATTTTTCATTGTGTTAATAATAAATTTTTTCCTTAAATTTACCATTCGGAAAATAGGATGAGTCTTCTATGCCAAAGCATCTTATCAGTTGATACAGTACACTAAAATATTAATATTTTAAAAGTCAAAATTTGTAAGTCTTATTTTATCAGAATCAAGTAATGACAAATGATTACTAGCAGCATAAAATGATTTTTGAGAAATTAAGATCAATATTTTAAATATTGATTAAAATTGATATTTTAATTATGTTTGTAATATAATTTAGTAATTGTTATTTAATTAAAATTGTTGAAATAAGTCTTTTATAAAAATTCATAATAATATTTGCGAAATAATAAACCTTTAGTGCAATAAAGGAAATTCATTTTTATTGAAATATTTTTCATTTAAATTAAGACTAGAATATTAAAACATACAATTTTATAAAATTTATTGCTAATGCATGAAATTATACTTCCTAAAACATTATTATAAAAATTGTTGTTGGCTGTGTATAAGCAGCCTTAGTAGATCAAACAACACTAGAAGATTATTAATATAGCTTAGCGACTTTAATTTAAAAATTAGTTCCCAATTAATAATAAGATGCAAATGAAGATCAAGCTTCCCTAGATGGAAAAAACATCCAGAGTTAATCAAAAATCTGTTATAATTGTTGTTTTATTATGTATAATTTTCTAATTTGTAAAGATAGACATTAATTTTTATTTTCTGTGTATGTATGTATAATACATACATAAACATATAGGTATATAATGTTTATGTATACACACATACACACACCAGAATATTTTAATAGCAAAGGAATAAAATTTTTATTTTATAAAATTACTTGAAGTTGAGAATAATGTATCTATAATACTGGTAATAGTAAATTATTATATATATAAACACTTTACTTAGAGCAAAATATTCTGGAATCATTTTTTCTTCACAACCTGCGCATATTCTGCTTCATTCTGTATGAAATGAGGCAATGTAGTTTCATATGGTTGTTCAGCAACTGTATGTTTTAATTCATTTCTGATGACATTTTCATAATCTCTAATTTCAGTTGCTTGTTTTGGTTCTTGGCTTTTATCTTTTTTGGCAACCACACTTGGAAGATTGGAATAATGTACATTATCATTTTCAGGAACATTTGAATTTGATTGTGTAGTGATTAACTTTCCATATACATGATAACTGTTTGATGGAATGCTTGAAAATCTTGTTGGTTGGTATCTCTTCAATGCTAAATGATCATAACCATCTGTATCATCTGAATTTTTTGGAGATTCTGTATTAGCAATTTCACTGGTAGTAATTTGAAGTTGTCTCAATTGTTCATTCAATGATGAAATCAGAATTTTCTGTTTAGTTTCCATCTCTTCTAATATTGCATATTCAGGTTCTTCCTGATTAGAAAGTATTTCATCTTCAACATTTCTACCATGTGTTTTCCATGCGTCAGTTCTTTCTTCTGGTTCATCATAAAGAAAATCTGTTTGCTGCATTTTTTTATCAATAACAATAGGATTTTCATAAAGATGTTCTGAAGTATTTGAAGAGATGCTTTGTCTTTTGAGAGAATTAACTGGACTTTCTTCCAAAGAATTTGAATTTTTCACTTCAGATTTGATTTTACTTTTTCTTGGTGGTTTTGCAAAAGGTGGTTTTGAAGAGATTCTTTTTTTTTCTTCTGTAACATTTAATTTATCATATTTAATTCTTCCATCATCACTAACATATCTCTCATCAGCATTACTTAAATCACTTATCTTTTCATCAGTATTATCAATTTTTCTTCCAATTAATGGTGATAATTGTGAACCATTAATACTTTGTTTACCAAAAAACATTGCATTGCCTTTTTCAACATTTGGACTTGGACTTGCTTGTAAATCAATTTCAGATTGTGAAGCTTTTAGAGAGTTGACATGAGTATCAACACTTTGAAAAATTGTGCTGGCATCTTTGGAAATAAGGCAAAAAAGTCCTTCACCTGAGGAGCACTTACGGCCTGCTTCAAATGAGAAACTGTCTTTACTACATCCATAACGGCGAATATGTCGGTATGGCCAAGTATATACTACTTTACCTATTCTGCCTTGAGCTGCTTCTTCAGCTAATGAAATACTAACAGAGGTAACTACTAAATAGAATTCTCCCTGAAGACCACAGCGAAGTGATGCTTCTGTATCAATCATTTTTATTCCATAAACTTCTATTAAATAAATAATAAAAATGGCTAAATATAAACTTCATAAAATTATACATCATAAAGTATAAAATTAATTTTAATTTTCATTTTTTTAAATACTATACTAAATTTTTCAAAAAATTCAAATATAGGTACTCTTTGAGTTATGAACATTCTAGTTACAAACATGTCATTTCATTTCAAATTTCAGAAAATTTTAAAAAACTTCAAAAATTTTAAATATTATGAAAGCAGAATGCAGTAGCAATAAAAATAATGTAAAGCTATACAGTTACTTAATATATTACAGCAATGTTTCAAGATGGAGATTACATCAAAAAACTCTTGCTTTATAATCAGAACTTTTAATTCAAATTTCTGAAATAAGATATTTCCAATTGGCAAATTATGAAATATATTATAAAATACAGTAAAGGTAGTTCCCGACTTACGATGGTGATATAATTTGTTAATTGTGTTATTAGTCAATACATTTTGATGGGTTTGAGTTCCTGATCCAATGATATGATATATGGGAAGTGTGTTTTTTTGTATATAGTTTTGTATTTGTTATATTTATTAAGATAATGCATAGTATCTTAGTAAACATTAGTAGTGAAAAATCCATAAATTTTGGACATTTATGATTTACACCATTTGGATTTACAATAGTGGGATTCAAAACCAAATTCAATTAAGTCAAGGACTATCATCTGTATATATAATGATTTCAATACTTCTCAGTGTAATATAATGATAGTTTTATAATTATGAATTTTTTCAGTTATGAACAAAACTTGCATATGAATTAACTTCATAACTCAAGGAGCACTTGTATTATATTTAAAAAACTTACGAGTATCAATTGAACTGTACAACATATTTTCTTCATGCTGGACAACACTTTGACGTTTTTCTATTCCACTATCTAATGTTTGTGAACTAAGAGAAATCTGACGAGATAGACCAAATGATACAGTTTGAAGAGCAGATAACCATTCAGTCATCTCTTGGAATGTATCTGCTGAAAATTGGTATGTGTGACTTTTTGTTCGAACCTGAAAAATTTTTAATTTTATTAAAAAAAAACTAATAGAATTTCATTTAAAAATGATTTTATAATTTTTAAATAATCACATATACTCATGTATAAGCCAAGAAATTTTTTAAAAAAAATTTGAAGGGAAAATTCTTGACTGCCTTAGCTTAGGCCTATATACAAGACAGTAAAAAATTGGAAAATTTTCCAAAAATCATAAGATTCATCGTCTCACTCAATCTTCAGGTCAATTACATGATTGTGATATATGTTCATAATAAAGATCAGTATTTTACAGATTCTTTCAATTTTTTGTTAAAAAATATGTGGATATATATGATTATACATAACTGAATATTTTTGGAGGTATTTAAATATCAGATACTGCACAAATATAATCAAAAATAACAAAGTTATCACATTTTATCCTCTATTAGCAGATCTATCATATTTATTTCTAAAAAATATTAATTTCTTCTCAATTCTATCATTAAAAATATGTAGGTCTGAGTGAATGTTTATTTAAATGTATTCAAAAATATTATTTATTCAGCACTTTACAAATAAAATTGGAAATATTTAGATCAATTTTTTTTTAATGAGTCAACATAGCAGCCATGCTACTGTATTATCATCTGTCTGTTATATTCTTATGTTTAGTAATGCTGTGGGTGAGGAATTAATTTTCAAGGATGATAATGGTCAACCTACCTATCACAGCACTGAAAGAGCTGTTGAGGACATTTGACTATTATTGTGCATATTAGTTGATATTAAATAAAAATATGATGATCTATATATTGACA
>WUQG02024237.1:0-11293 GCA_011317285.2 Androctonus mauritanicus | reverse complement strand
CAAATATTTTTGTTTTAACAAAATTTGATAGGAACGAATTAGTTATTTTCCTATAGAAATAATGTTTCACTCAGTGCAGATACATTTAATGTGGTATTTTAGAGGAACCAATTAATCATACTAAGTGAGGTATTCCTGTATTAATATTTCAAATAATATTAAATAAATTTTTAGATTTATCTGTTTAAAAATGACAAAAATTTAATCTTCTGAATTTTCCCTGTAATAAAAATATTTAACTGTATGAAAATTTTTATTATTTTATATTTTTGTTACAAAATGTCACATTGTCACAAAGAGATAACATATAACTTATCTGCATTGCTCCTATGGCTTTAGAGCATAATATGCTTATGCTATTATTTCAATAAATTAATGTATAAATAAATTACCAGTTATTTTGGCAACTTGTATGTTGAATGCAATAACTTTAATCATTCCAAAATAACAGACTCGTTCAGAAGTAAGTAATTAATTTTTTCAAGAACTGTTTGTTTAATATGTTGAAAGATACAGGTATTCCTTCACATACATTGAGATTTGGTTTGAATCTTGCCATTGTAAGTCAGAAATATCCAAAATTTATGAATTGCCTATTATCGATATTTATTATTACACTTCACTTTATTGTAATAAATTTAATGAACACAAAAATATTATATTGGATGTCAAACTTTTTGAAAGGTGCATGCCAAATATTGACTAAATTTTTGTAAAAAATAGCCTTCATGTGCTAATTCAAATATTAATTTAATTAAAAATAATATATCAACTCAAAATTTTGCATGCCCAAAAAATTTGCTGGCATGCCATTTTAGGCAAAAATGCCTTAAGTTTGCCATCCATGAACTATATCATTGGTCAGATACTCAAACCCTTTGTCAATTGCTTTAACCAGTCACAGAATTTATTGATGACATTGCCATTGTAAGTATGAGTAGTTATAAATTGAGAATTACCTGTATATAGAAGTAGCTAGCACTAATCAATTATTTTGTGCATGAAAAATTTTTTAAAGTATCTTAAAATGTTGTTATTTTATAAGAAACATTCTCATTTCATATTTATTTATAAGATCTAATTAATCAGTCTGTTTGGCACTATTTGAATTGAAAAAATTGTTTAAAAAATTTTCTGTATTTGATAGATACAATATTTTATTCATTTGTTATTGATTTTTAAATGAACTTTAAAAATTCTTAGTGAAAATTCTTAATGTATTTAAATCATATGAAATAGTAATATACATATAATTTCTTTCATGACCAAGATTTTGAGTAAAAATAATCATCATGCATTAACACTATTATATATATTCATGTAATTCTTTAAATAGAGGGCTTAACTGTTATCTGTAAAATCATTTTGATTTATACATTAATTTGTTTTTCTTATTTATTGATAAATATCTTACATTTTTTTCATTCATTCATTTCATTTTTTCATTTGTATAATATAAATATACCCTATTTAAAAAGTTTAATGCCATATTGTTACTTTGTACATTTGTTTGTTTTGTAATATTATAAAAATAGTAATTCATTCATAAATTTATCAATCTGGCAGTTAATCTTCCATTTTAATTCTTGATTGTAAATGATGTGCTGAGCATATGTGTCTTTTGAATATTGATAAATTTTAGCTTTTATTATTATCGTTTCAGAAATTGCTTAAATATCCACCTCATTGTAAATAAAAAAATTAATGATCAAAGAGTATTGTGTTGTATTATGCTTTAATTTTAGTATTTTAGATAGAATTATCCTTATTTTTATTTATTTCATTTAAAATAATTTAATTATAAATATTCCCTTAATAATAATAAATTTTAATATATTTCTTAAAAATTTTAGAGAAGAAATGGTAAATTCTCTAAGATCACAATTAGACATTTATGAACAAGAAAATGAAATTTTGAAAGAGCAGGTATTCATTATTAAAAATATACTATTATACAATAATTAATAAATCTATTTTTTTAATATGTTAATTTTTTCTATTTGTTCTTTCATAAATAAATAACTTCAAAGAACTATATAAAATATATCAAATTCTGTTTTGTATAACTGATTCTTATATTTTAATCATATTCAATATTGTATTATATGAATCATAACATTTTAATAAGAAAAGTATTTATAAGTATTTATTCTTTGTTTATTTGCAGAAAACTAATTTTAATACATTATAATAAGTATAATTGTGGATAAATAAGTAAATGAATATTTATATTTTTAGCTTAAATTAAAAGAATTTGAATATAATGAAGAATTAATGAATTTAAAATCTCAACTTACACATGGTCAAAAGTAAGATAAAATAAATAGTATAAGAAATAAAATGAAATCCATAAGATCAGTAATAAAAATAAATTGTATTTTTAAATTTATAATAAATCTAGACAACATGTTCAAGAAAATATGGATTTAATTCAACTTCATCGTGAGGTAAAACGAAAATCTAGTAAAATGGCAAATTTGCAAGCACAATATAATGATTTAGATGAAGTAAGTTTTTTTTTGTAATTTTTTTGTATTTAATATTTTTAACATATTTATGATTGATCTCATGACATAGGAATTTAAACATTTGATAAACAAACAAATATCTCATGACCAGAAAAACTCTGAAATTACTTTTTCTGGTCATGACAAGTCCATTTTTATGCAAGTATTTAAATTAATTTTTTCTTTGTATTTTATTTCAGAAGATAAAATCTTTAAAAATGAGTAATGATCTCCTCTTAAAAGAAATTGATAAATTGAATAAATTGTTGAGAGAAGCACAAAATAAAAATTTAGAACTTCAAGAAGAGTTAGGAAAAGCATCTTCAATTGAAAGAAAAATGATACAAGTAATAAAAGTGTTAGTTAATTTAATGTAGAGAAAATAATTAAAATATAAGTTACTAATTTTAATTGAAATAATTGGCATACATTTAGTTTTTCTTTTTTTAACAAGATATATATCTTGCTAATATATGAAAAAATATTGATTCATAGATTTTAATATCTGATATTTAGTTTATTGTGATTAAAGCTGATCTTAATAATGTTTTCAATGCTTTTACCAATGCTTTTTGTATTTTGTCTTTAATTGTACATTATTTAAAATTTATAAGTATAATATAATGTAACTGTACTTATTTTCTACACACTTTTAAAGATATAATAAATGCATTGTGAGAGTATATAGCATATTTGTAAATAATGCTAACAGTATATGTTGTACTAATATCTAGACCAGGGATCTCAAACTTTTTGAGGTGTGACCCCTTAATAAAATCCTTTATATTTAATCAACTATTTAATAAAAATATAATAAAAAATAAAAACTATATACACTAAGGATAATATTTGAGTTTAATTGCACTGAAAAGGCTGTGTTTCTTAGTTTATATTAAAAATGTGGGAAATATTTTATGAAGCTCTAAATAGTAGTCTGTTTGATATATAGGCAGTCCTCAACTTAAAGATCTGACATATATAAATCTGTATTTGCATAAAAATTCCCTGACTAAAAACAAAAATGTACATTGCATATAATAATCATAGCTATAAACACTGTAATATGGAGATAAAAATATTTTTCTCATAATTTCATCATTTATCACATGTTTATGTACTTTATGGACTTATTAGATTAGTTTTAATTAACAAGCCATACCCAGACTAACAAGTAAGACCTTTCCTGAAAAACCAACGATATAGGAGTCTGAATTAAATTTTGATCCTGCTAAATGATAAGTAACTGCTTTTTCACACAACTTATTTGCTTATTCTTTAATATAACTATATATATTTGTGACATAGTATAGGATATGTTTTGATTTATATAAAGTTTTGCAGAATGATCCACTTATATAAGTCTCTATATAGTATACAATTTAGAATATTTTAAATATTCTAAATAGTATACTAAATATTTAATATAAATATTCTAAATATTTATTTTAAATATTTTTAACTTACTTTAATTTATAAATTTATTTTTTAAGCCTCTTTTTTATTTTTTCTGTTTTTTCTTAACTAACATTGTTTTTTTTAATTTATTCTGTATTTTCTGAATTCAATTATAAAATTAAATTATATTAAAAATGAATTATCATTTTTTTCAATAGTCATTTTAACCCTGGTTTGCATGATTAAAACATTTCTAGAAAATGCTTAAATCAGATTCTTATAAATCAAGATTTAAATTGCCATTAATTTTCATTAAAAAATTATAATGCATTCCTGAGCCCAAAAAATAACAACTGTTTTTCACTAAACTATATTCAAATACTTTAAACAATCATCTTCTCTCTGCTTTATTGTAACTAAAAATAAAAAACTTCAGCTTTATAAGTCTCAAAGCAGAAGTTGGGTTTATTTTTATTTATGCAAGATTATGTAAATGACAACAATATAATTTCTATAATTAGCACTAAATGTTATAAAACAACCTAAATAACACAATTTTCTTAGAGAACTTAATGAAGAAGTTGGTTTCTGGATAGAAACATAAAATCTTCCATTTGTATAGACCAACATGCTGTGTCATTTATTACTTAGAATATCCAAATTCAATTCCTGGTTCTATAGGATATGCATTTAGAGAAAGCTAGGTACAGCTTGTCAATTCCTATCCTTCAAGATCAATGTAAGGTAAATCAATCACTTTATACTTTGGAGGATCCAGATTAAATTTCAAGTCCCATACCTCCATATTTTTCAGGAAGGTCGATACCCATCCTCTTGACCCCACTAAAGTGTGAATGGATTATGATGGGCACTGAAAATTTTGGTGCTTAACAATTTCTGATTGGAAAGTGGCATAAAGTTAAACATGGATATAATGGTAGTGCTATTTACTAGTCTTTAATTAGAAAGCAGTGTAAAAATTAGAAAGACTGAAAATGTCTCCTAAAGTCAATACCTGTTTAGTAATTTCATAAAGTATTCATTGCAAAAAACATTGACAACAGTAATTCAACACAAATTTTAATCAAAAACAAATGATATAGTAAAATATTGCATGTTTCATCAAAAATCAAAGAAAAAATAAATCATAGAAGAATTTGAATTCAATGAAAATGTCATTTCATAATGTTATTGAAAATTAAACATCACTATTTGTCTATTGGATGGCTGCATTATAAAATGTTAGCTTACAGTTTAGAGCATCCAGATTCAATTCCAACCAGATCAGATTTTTTCTGAAACCTATGAATTCTATCTGTTATTTTATGACCAATACCATCATACGATTGGATGAATTAGCCAAATGAATTTGTTTTCAGTTTTAATCATAAACACATAGAATTGAATCCATTTCCCATTTGAGATATATATATGAGGGTCATGTGGCATACAACAGAACAGATAATATTGGTACCAATTATATTCCTGAATATTAAAAAGGCATGCTGTAATCCATTTTAAAAACATTTTGCTTTTTATAAATTTCTCACAAAAGATGAATCAAATCAAATTTTTGATACAAATTATATTTGCTGATAAAATCAGGTTCTTTTATATCAGAATCTCATAAATAAGGATTGACCTATATATCATAATATAACAATATAATTAAAAAAACAACATAATGTTAAAGTTCTAGATCAGTAAATAAATTAAAAAATTAAATATTTATATAATAATAATTTTGGATTGTTCAAAAATGATTAAAGCTATAGTTATTTTATATCTTTGTATTTTAGTAATGAAATCTTTGCTATTTCTTCTATTTTTGGAAGTGGTTTGAAATATGTGAATATAAGTAAAAGCATTTAATTGATCTCCAAAGACTCCTTGATGTTTATCGACATTCTAGATTTTATTATTGACCATTTTGGAAACTCTTAGATAATATAATAAATACCTTTAAATATGTTCTTTTTTTTAATTAAAATTTATTCTGTTCAGGTTCATTTATTAAAGAGAAAAGCATTGTTAAATATTTTTTGTCAAAAAGTTTTCTTTTAAAATATTTGATGAATATAAATAAAACTAGTTAAAAGATTAAAAGAATATTTATAAAAGAAATAAAAAACAATCTGTATTTTTTTGTGAAATTTCAAAAATTAAAGAGAGAGATTAGTAATTAATTTAATTTTATATGTTGATTTTTGCTTTTATTTTATTTTTTTATAGTTTCAGGAACAGATTAATGATTTAAGTAATGAAAACAAAATTCTGAAAGAATCAAATCAGAAATTAATTGATAGGTAAAAAATATTGACTATATAGTTATTTAAAATTTATTCTAATTATAGTACTTATATTAAAATTTATTTTAATATATATTTTTCAGTGCTCTTGGTGAAGAAAGATATCAGCAATATGAATCCAGAGAATCAACATTTAAACAACAAATATCAAAACTGGAAGAAACTCTTAAAGCAGATCTTAATGAAAAAGAAAAATTGATAGCACAGTTAGCTGAAGTGAAAGGTAATGAGCAGACAACTTTCTAAAATGTTATTTATTGAAGATTTTCTAATCTTCAATAATTAAAATTTTAGAATGATATAATTAGATATTGTTAAACATTTTTTATGTATTTGTTAAATTACTTTTTATATAAAATTCAATTCAAAAATGAATTAATTTTTTATAATATATTTTTATTATTTTTATCTGTATATGAAGAAGAAAACTCTAAATTTAAAATCAAATATAAAGAATTAGAAGACAACTATAATCTTTATAAAAATAAATTCGAAGAATTGGAGAACAAAATGAAAATATTTAATAAGGTATGCTTAAATACTAAATGCTTACATTGTATTTATTATAATTGAAGTATTTTCAAGTGTAAAAAAATAATAATAAATAATTTTAGTTAAAATCTCAAGAATTTAATATTTTATTAATTTGAATATTAGATTTGAATTCAACGTCAAAAATTTAAATTGCTCTTGTAATTTAAAAAAAGTAAGTCTGAATCTATTAGACTTGAGGGAACTACTTTCATAAATTAATTTTATAACTCAAAAAAATCTATATCATTTTTCATAAAATGCAGTGCAAGATTTATGAATGTAAATCAACATATAAGTCATGAAATGGAATAGAAAAAATGATTAAGAGAACTTGGCTGAAATTTTTTTTATTTTTCGACATAATCACCCTGTACATTCAGATACTTATCCAATTATTTCACAAGTCTTTGAAAGCTAGCAGCAAAGAAGATTCTAGCTGCTTCTGCAGCCAATGATTGATCCTGCTGACAATATCTTCATCATCTTCAAAATGGCACTTGGTAATTTTTCAGAGGTCCAAAAAGATAGAAATCACTGGGGACTAAGTCAGATCTATAATATTTCAAGAATTCCCATTCAAAAGTTTTCAACCTTCTGCATTGTTCTGGCATGTAAGGTCAAGCATTGTCATCCAGGAGAATTGCACCTATGTTCAGGATATCAGAGTGTTTTTGATGAATGGACTGTTGCAATTTCTCCAAGGTGGCACAGTATGAGGTGGGATTGACAGTCTTATCATGAGGTTTGAATTCTGCCATTATGATGCCCTGTGAATCCCAAAAAAGTGGTTAGCATAGCCTTGCATGCTGATGGGATCAGCTTGAACTTTTTCGTGGATAGAAAGGAGGAATGTTTCCATTCCATGGAGATAATCTTCAGTTCCGATTGAAAGTGGTGGACTCATGATTCATCTCTTGTAACAATTCATGTGATGAAGTCCTCCCTCTCTGTATGATATTGTATGAGGTGTTGCATGGATAAGCTTGTTCTGTTCATTTTGTGTTCCACAGACAACTGGCATGGGGCCAATTGTGTGCAAACTTTATCGAATTTTAGCCATTGAAAAGTAAAATTCATGATATTGTAGGCAGTTCCATGAGAGAAACCTATATCACTAACTGAATCACCATTCAACATATATTGGTCAGCATGGATCATCTCTTCCACACACTGTACTATTATCTCAGTTGCAGTCTCCATGGCATGATCTTGGCACTTCTTGTATGTGATGCTCATTCATCCATTCTTAAATTGCTGAATCCAATTATACACAGCTTTTTTTGACATACACTTTTCACTATAGATTGGAAGCATTTCTTTATGAACTTCCTCTGTGGCCAGTCTTTTGGCTTTAAAGAAAATGCACAAATACATGCTGTTCTTCTCACATGTACTTATGTAACACAGTCTCCGTGTTAACTTGGCTGCCATTGAATAACCATGGCATGCAGAGATATAGGTTTAGTTCTGATTTCTCACCCATTGGTACAAAATGTGTGCTGAATTTTAAATGGCTTTCAATCTATGCAGATTTGTGACTTATATACAGGGTTTCCGACCACCTGTACCACCCTTTTTTCTCGGAACTGCGATGAGATAGGAAGTATGAGGAAAAATTTTGATTACCATAGTATATCTGAAGAATGGAATGGGCATGATAAAAATTTTGTGGTCCCATTGGAAGTAGGGCACAAGAGATCAACTTTGAAATCTCCAATGGAAATCAATGCCGATTTTGACATAATTGGATAGAACTGTGAAAAACAGACAACTTTTGTTTTGAAAGTTTTTTAATATCACTTACGGATTCTGAGATATCACAAAAAAAAGATGCCGCCGCATGTACCGCCGATAGGCGATTCAAGCAGTAATCATAAATAAGAATCTGACAGAAGATGGCTGTGCACTCATAAAGGGCTGAAACAAGTTGGGAAACCTTTATTCTTGAGTATGGCTGGTACCGAACTATGACAGCAAAAGACTTGTTGCACCTGTGGTTCAAGCACTACTACTGAGTACCCAAGTTTTGTTGGCCCGCTGCACTACAAAAGATGTTCGAAAAGTCTACCATCTTCGTCCAAATATCTGCGAAGTCTGCTTCTGACACTGTCTGTAGTGTGAAAGATTTCAGCATGACTGAATGACTGGCAAGCTTCTCGAATGCGTTGTTTCATGTCGTCACAAAAAAAGATGCCACCACATGTTGGCCTATCGGCGGTACATGCGATGGCATCTTTTTTTTGTTTTGTGATATCTCAGAATCCGTAAGGGATATTAAAAAATTTTCAAAACAAAAGTTGTCTGTTTTTCACAGTTCTATCCAATTATGTCAAAATCGGCATTGGTTTCCATTGGAAATTTCAAAGTTGACCCCTTGTGCCCCTACTTCCAATGGGACCACAAAACTTTTATCATGCCCATTCCATTCTTCGGATATACTATGGTAATCAAAATTTTTCCCCCTACTTCCTCTCTCATCGCAGTTCCGAGAAAAAAAGGGTGGTAAGGGTGGTCAGAAATACCCTGTATATAAAAGTAAAGATAGTATAAAATTCAACAAGTATTTTTCGATCCGTTATAGAGCTTTGTATTATTATTATTAGCGTTATATTTTAATCTAATTTTTATTTTATATAATCCTGCATCTATCATTTTCCTATTTCCATAGTTTTTTTCGGGAATCCGACGAAAATATTGAATCGAGGTTATACTGTATATAACAGCATAAGTACAGTATATATTGTATCTATATAATAAATAAAAAAAATCGAAAATTGTACTTTTTTGACATGCACTGCTTAATGTTATATCAGTCGGTTATTGTTATCAAAATAGGTCAGTCCCAAATTGATTCTAATAAGCGATTTCTACTGTATTAGAGATAATAAGAGATTTTTCAAAATTTTCACCGCATTACATCTTTTCCAAATATTATCAGAGTGATTATTAGTTGCCAAGCATAGATCATCCATCTTACAGTATGGGTCATACTTGTATTGGAATTGGTCATCAAGTAAAGATGGATTCAATAAGTTGTACTCTAATCCTTCCTGAAAAAAATCTGGAGGTATCCGAGAAGAATTCTCCTTAATGTGGCAAGAGGGATTGTTCCTGCAGGCATTATTTCTGTATCTGTTTTGCAGCCCGATTGATGTGTTCATAGTGTCTGAGAAATAGGAAAAGGGCTCTTAATCAGGACGACATTCTTGGCAAGATGTCCCCCGTATCTATTTAGATGCCTAAGCAGACGCACGACAGTGTCTTCAGTGGGATAAAGCTGCTAGGCTTATTATTATCTCTGAAATGAGATATTCAAAGCGGATGTTACCTTTTCTAGGCTTCGTTTGATTTTCAGTTGAGCAAACCAATGGAATCTAATACTTCGGGTCCTATGATCGGCCCGATTGATCGCGTGGAAAAGCTTCGGCTTTCCAACCTTGAAGATCCGGATTCAAGTCTCTGGTCTTATTCTTTGAAAATGTGTATCATGGGATCCCGGCCCGTCAATCCCTGTCCTCAGCAATTCTACTGAACCCTCCGCAGGGATGGGCAGCCTCTGGAAAGGTTTGTTTTGCCCCGTCTCTTAATGTTCTTAGAGAATGGAAAGTGATGTCATCTGTTGACAATAAAAAGACTCGGGCCCTGGCGAGAACTATAGGGCATCACTCCAAATGAATAAATTCACTCATTGGGTCGGGAGAGCTTAGCTGTATACACTTCTCACCGGACGGATGCCGAGGTATAGAAGATGAATGGCCGAAGGATAGAAGCCTTAATACGATGGATCAATATTATTACAGATGACTTTACAGATTATTTTATATTATCAGATAGTCATTTATTTTAGAAATTATTAAATATTTAAATTTAATATTTATCATTATTAACAATTTATCCTGATTTATATTAATTATAGACAAATACTTCAATTAAGATATATATAATGTGATTTTAATTAAATATAAAATTTTTTATTTATATATTTTCAGAAAGTTTTCAGTTTATATGTAATTATAATAAAATATTTCATAATATAATTTTTTAGATTTTTTTTTATATTATTGATTTTATATCAAGAGAGGGCGCTTGACATTTTCTTAGTCATAGACACATGGACGAAGGTTTTCATTTTTGAGGTTTGTAGCAATTGGTTGGTCATTATAATATTGAAGCAATCATAAAGGTAATTATGGTATATCTGATATGTTTAATTTATTTTTATTAATAATAATACATACGCATCCAAATATATACGATATATAATTTAAAATAAATTCAACAATATGTTAACTTTTTCAAGGTTTCGTAATATTTTTGACTGAAGTAACAGCATTTTTCCTAATATTTAAATAATCCTGACAAAATTTTATTGTTTTAAAAATATTATAAGATAGTTAAATCCATAACTATAGAATATTTCTCAAAATATCAAAATGATGATGGATATGCTATTGATTGTATGACAGGGTTTGGGATTGCATCAGAATGTGGATGAATGAAAATTTTCTTTTATCGCCTTGCCAATAATATGTTATTAAAACTATATAA
>WUQG02024226.1:0-11293 GCA_011317285.2 Androctonus mauritanicus | reverse complement strand
GATGCCATTTTGATACTGATGATAGCAGTGCCAACTAGATCGTCCACAGATTATGCATCTGTATAGTAAAAAAAACTTCAAGAATTCGCCTATGCAATGCTACAAACTGCATGCTTCTATCTAGCATAATTTTTAAGTTATGATTTTTCTTAAATCGGGGAAAAAGACATATGTTCACCATGTATGATTTAATAAATATATTTTGTATTGTCAAATAAATAATAATGAAAAATAAATTAGATACAGAAAGTTAGTGCAATCATCAGTGCATGATACAACCCCAATATTAACAAACATTGCATCACTGGGGAAGAAAATTGGAATTACTGATATGAGATGAAATGATGTGAGAGAATTTTTTTTTGAAAGCATCGAAATACATTAGAAAGCTTAAATATTTTTCTAAAAAATTAATTCTGATGCAATTAAAAGTATTATAACAGATCAGCATTAGAGGATAGCCTGTATTGTCACTATTGTTCAATGCAATGGGATTACCTGAGAGATAATGTCCATTGAGTTATGTCTCCAGGTATCTGCTGGATTCAATCTGAAAGTTGCCAAAAAGAAAAGGCGTTCTAGCCTAGGCAGTAAGAGAAGAGCAGAGAATGGCTATCTGTTGTAACCTATTATGTAAAATTTTTCTTGATGAATTATTTTTATTAAAATAATTTTATACAACTTATACTCACTTTAAATATTGCTATAATGCTTTTTTTAATTAATATACAGAATTTAAATTCATCTAAAAAGATGGATTTAAATTCTGTAAAAGCAAATTAAATTGTAGGATAATATTCTGTTCTATTATATGATTATTTTATGTAAATTTAAACAATAACCTCACAGTACAAGTCAGTAACAGTTGATGATGATTAGGAAGTAAGCAAAAGATATTACGAAAGACAATAAATACAGTATCTACTAATTACTGTTTTGATTTCTTGTTTTATATGCAATTATTTCTTAAATAACAAACTAGATAAATTTCCTCAGCACATTATTATAATCTAACCCTTAGTCACAAAAATTTTTTTTAATATCTTGTTTATGGAAAACTTTTCCTAGATGTCAGTGACACAATCAATATACATATATTAGTTTAATATGTGCAAATAAGGTGAAATCCAAAATGCTGAAAGAATATATATTTGTACATATTTCACAGTGACATATTTACGAAGTGCTTAGGGTGTAGCTCTTCTTCTCACAATATATTTTTCAATTATTATTTTATCTTTTGTATTTTTAAACAGATGTAATGTACAGTAAATAAGCATATTTTGGTAATTATATTATGATTACTTAATTATCTTCAAAAGAAGTTCAGCAGCATAACTAAACTTTTAATGTAACCTTCTAAGGAAAAAGAATAAGTATTTCATTATTATATTCATACCAACCTCAGCACTCCTTCACAAAATCCTGAATATGTCACTGATAGTTCATCATAATAAATTACTATTTGAGAGTTTTGTTTTGGTTCTTCCAATGCAGTTGAATTTAAGACAACATTCTATTCACCATATTTACTCACATAATTTTCACACTTCAACTTTATCAAATATTTTAAAGAAATTCTGCTAAGTTAAGTTTTATATTTATAACTATTTCTCATAGCTATAAATTATATTACATTGCAGGAAATAAATAATTTGATTATTTTTAAATATTTTTTCAGTTCTGATATTTCAGTGTGTCAGCTATTTCTTTATAGCAAAAGTTAATGTTGATATACTGCAAACTTTCCTATATTCAGTTTTATTTTAAATTTGTACATGTTTTATATTATAGCATAGAAAAATATAGTAGCCTTATAACAGAGTTCCATAAGAAAATCATTAAGTTCATTACACAAAATGGAAATTGCATGAGAGAAAGTGAAATGAAAATTCGGAATAAACAAAAAAACCCAAATAATATAACTTTAAGTTTTCATTTTTATTATAAATTTTAATAAATATTCTGGGTATATTACTATATAACTCCAAAACATTTCTATTTTATAAATACTACCCAGCATTTTTGGTCCTAATCTGAAAGTTACCCCTAAAACAATATCTCCAAAAATTCTCCACATAATTTTCATGCTCTGTTTCTTGATGAAAAATTCCCCCAAAAAAGTTGAAAATTATGTGAGTAAATATGTAGTTTGAATGCAGTAAACAATAACTTAATATGCAAAAAGACAAAAATTTATTTTTCTTAAAAATATATAATTTTTCATTGTAAACTTACTTGGCACATTCCACAAAAAGATCTTTTTCAGCTACTTCTAACTTGGATTTACATTTTTCACGTAACTCTTCATTAACAACATCAACAAATTCATTTGACTATAAAAAAAGATATTACTTTTATATTTATTCTGATTATAAAAAAAAAGAAAAAAATTCAAACTGTTATTATTAAAAGAATTAATATCGTTTTCAAAAATTTATAAAATATTGAAGCAACTGTTCTATATTGAACAGTTATGAGAGTAGTTTAAATATAGAAAAACAGTGAACTTAATATATAAAAAAAGCAATATTTTTACTTTTGTTAAGAAATTCAAAATTATATGTAAAAATTCCATAGTAAAACTTTTAAAAGTTATCTTAAAATAAACTGAATTAATTTTTTACCTACTTTTCAGTTAGGAAACAGCATAAATGGTAAAAAACTAATTAAAACAACACAGGCTGCTATTCCAAATTTTGCTTATAAATTTTTATATTTATGGATTACAAATTAATAAAAATTTTAAAGGTTAATAAAACTAGTTTGAATTTTTGATTATTTTCTTATTTGGTTGAAAGTTTATTTGGTTTATTTTCTTTGTCGGTTGAAAGAAATCAAACAGATTCCTTTCAACCAACAGAAATATAGAAGAAAAAACATATTTGCCTTGTATTAAGATAATCAATAAGAATTTTTTTTTACCAAAGAATAAAATATTCTTAATTGTTCATAAAGCTTTAGAATAGGAGTCCCCAAACTATTTGGAATCATGACCCCTTATTGAAATCCTTTATACTTTATCGACTCTTTAATGTAATCTTTTATACTTCAATGATCTTCATTCAATCATTTAATAAAAACGATAATAATTTACAATATTCTAAGAATAGTATCTGTGGTATCTGAATTTAAATCATAACGAAGAGGTTGCTTTTCTTAAATTATATCAAATTTGTAGGAAAGTTTTAAATTTGTAGGAAAGTTTTAAATTTAATAAAGTTTTAAATAAGAGTCTAATTTGATATATCATTTAACAAATATTTTAAATATTTTTATCTTGTTTTAATTTAAAAATTTTATTTTTGAAGCTTCCTTTATTTATTTTTCCTTTTTTTTCTGAACATTTCTTTTTTTGAAATTTCATATTTTTCTGAATTCCTCTTTAACCCATTGAAGTCCATGATATATTTCAAAGAAAACTTAATGTGCAAAAAATTCAGATTGTGAACCTCACTTAATTTTCATCTAAATCTTTTGACATTTTTACAGTTTATTATGTTTTTCATTCTCAATTTATTGATGTGAACATTTTTTGAATTTTATTTCTTTCACAACTTTTTGTTCATTACATGAGATTAAAGAAAACAGAAATGTTTTTTTTTGTATGAAATCTTAGCTATCCATGAAATATTTGTTACTTTTGGTTAGCAGCAAGCCTTCTTTTATTTAAAAGTTATGAATGAAGAAAATTGGACCATATTTTTAAAAATTATCGATAAAAAACAAAGTATTATGGAAATTTTCAGTAATTAATTTATAACATATAATTAGTCGAAAAATAACAAATTTATTAAAATATTGTCATTTTTATTAATAAAGTATATTTATTGTTATTTTTTCATTCCTATCAATAATTTTTTTTTAATTTTTTATAAATTTTCAAATTTATATCATAAAACCCAACATATATGAAAATCATAAAAGTTTCATCAACCAACTTGCTTTTGTTTCAAATTTAAAAAACAACTAAGCACTATAAGCAAGCAACAATTTTAATTGTGTATAACGTTTTCGGACTTTCATGCAGTCCCTCATCAGTACACTATTATACTTATCATACGCTATACAAAGTATATAGAATCTATTTCTAATTCCATATACTTTGTATAGCGTATGATAAGTATAACTGTGTACTGATGAGGGACTGCACAAAAGTACGAAAACATTATACACGATTAAAATTGTTACTTGCTTAGAGTGCTTAGTTGTTTTTTGTATATGAAAATCATCCCATGATATACATAAACAGCTATAATATTGTTTACTTTGCTCTAATTAATCTATAGATGCTTTGTTGACACATTACACCCAATATTACAAGCAGCACAGTAAAGTAGGATTGGTTGCAATTTCCAGAGAAACAATTAGCTGTTATAAAACAATAAAACTACCATGCCCCTTTAAACAGCCTGAGGTTGTTTATGTTTAGTTTTTCTCATATTTTACTTTGTTATCAGTAAAAATAAAGCAATAAATGAACAATAAGAAACAACATTGTTTATTTTAACAGAATTAATCAATATTTTTGTATTATCAACAATGTTTTTTTAGTTTTATGAATTTAGAGTTTATCATATAAAAATTCACTTTTTACTTAAAATTTCAAAAAAATAAAATTATCTCATTCCAAAACAGAAATAAGATTAAGATAATAGAATAGAATGCAGAATTGATAAGCTTGGATATTAAAATAATCCAAATTCTACTGACAGAATCCATTCAAATTATCTACAGTAAAAATGTAATTAAAAAAAAATTTTCAATAATCAAAAAATTTATGACTAATCATCAGAGGGACATATTTTCAGCCAATAGCTACAAAAAATTGATACGCAATAGCTGCACTAATTAAAATCGACATTTTTGTTTTTAAACTTTTTAATTGTTTTTTGTTCCACTTTCTTGATATGTATTTATGTACATCGGTTTTAATGAGTTAAAAAAATAATACATGAATGCATGTTAACACAAATTAATCTATTCTCAATATATATCAAAATATAACAATATTATAGAAAATAATACAATGACAAAGTTCTACAGAACTATACTAGATCAGTAAATAAATTAAAAAATTGATGATCTTGAAAAAAATATCACTGTTACATTTACATTTAAGAGGGACATGTAGATCAGACCAGACATTGGCTAATCCCAAGTAATTAGCAGCAATGCTCATACAGCTCACAAAGAAAGACATTGCAGAAGGAAAAGCAATAAAAAAAATTTCGATGCCAATATAAAACTTTTATTGATTAGTGAAAAGTGATAAATTCTTAAAGAGTAAATGAAATTTTAGATATAGTACCATATTTATTTGTGACAATTTCATGATTTTCAAATGTAACATTTTATAAAACTGCCTTTAAAAAATTTTCAATAAGTTTTTAATTATAGAATACTAGATTTTAAAGAAAATTGTTTTTTTAAAAATTTATAAAAAAAAATCTATAAGATAAAATGTACAGTATATATAGGAAATGTAAATTTTATATAAATTAACATCTTACTTGTGATGTGAGGTATTTATTGTAAACTTCCTGAGCAACAGCAGGTCTGTCTTCATCCAACTGAACCTCATAATGAGTCTTTAATTAAAAAATTTTTGATTAATATTTTACATTCTTAAATATTAAATATTTTAATTGCTCAAATTATTCTTACCACTGCATCTAAGAAATTATTACATTTATTGTAGTTAGATTTAGTTTCACAAAATTGTCTGAATAATAATCTTCCAATTGGTTGCTGTTCAACAACAAAATTATAAGAAACATCTAAAGAAAAAATTTATTAATTTTAGAAAATTAAAATCTAAATCATTGAAGCATAAATAAATAAATAAATAAACATATATTCATTCTGAAAGTCTTATAAATTAGATATCATTTTAAAATATATTAATGCTTTCTTTTTTTCTGCTTGCATTGTATAAAATTTAATGTAGTAAACAATTTTAATTGTTTATTTTTTTATGAGTTTTAAAAAAAGATGAACTACTTCCTTAGGCACAATCTGAGAATGAAAGTTATTTACACAATATTCCAATCAAACCATGGCAGATAAATGGTAAGCTATTGCAGATTCCCAATTTTTCATCTTAATTTTTTCCATTTCATAGTATAAAATTGAATGTCTGCTATGAATCTTGTAGTATTATATTATACAGGGCTGGCACAAGGCAGGTTCAGTGTGTTCGCCAGAATCTGGCCCCGTGGTCTATGAAAATTACCCAATTAAAAAACACCGATTTTGATTAACTTTTTACAGAATGATGATACCATTAACAGATACAAGACATTTTTTTAGTAGCGATGATTCAGTTTAAAGTAGTGACAAAAATCATCAAAGTTCAGTGTAACTCCATAAAGTCCTCATATCTTGGAAACTACTTTAGATAAAAAAATCCATACACTTTCAGAGAAATGTACTTTTTAAAGAAATTAAACTACATCAAAAGTTTTTTACAAAAATTATCTGCGATCATCGATAAGCCAAGAAAGATTTTCATCTATTCTGTCAATAGAAAGTGAAGTAGCAAATTCAATCGATTTTGATGATGTTATCAAAGATTAAAAAGCAAGAAAAATTATTGAATATTATTATTGGATTGTATTATTATTTAATATTCATCTTATAAAAAAAATATAATATGTAACAGCATTTGTAAATAAATAATTCCTCATTGTAAAATTTAAGTGTAGGATTTGAATGTATATTCAGGCCCCGCAAAAGGTCACGCCGGCCCTGATATTATATATAAAAGTGTACAGCAATTCTGCATACATTGTTTGTGACAGTAATAATTCAGCTCATGAATATAAAAATATTTCTATCTTAATCATGCACAAAGTATTTTAATTTCAATGTTTTGATTTTCATTCATCAAAACATATAAAATCTATATTATATTAATGAATGCACTAAAAAGAAGCAAGATTTATAGATTAATTGAGGATAATGTGAAACAAATATACTCAATTCAAAAAATACAGATAAAGATAAAGGAAAGGATAGTGAAAGGTTAGATGACATTTAAAAGTCAGTGACAAAAATAGTTATTAAAAAAGATGTAACTGTGGAATACATTTCATTCAAACATTAAAGGTAAATAACACAACTGGGAAAAGTACATAGAGAAAATAGGAAGAAATTTAACAGAAAATAAAAAAAGCATAAGAATATTTATAAGGCTATTCTAGAGTGCATTCATACAAATGTAGGCAGCAACCCTGAGTCATAATGATGATAATCATAACTGTTCTTTAAAACAACTGATGCTGTTTGATTTACAGTGGTCACAATCAATGGTTACAACCCTGGTTGTGAACAGAAACGACCCAGCTGAAGAGATGAGTAACAACTATCAAATGATCAGATTGATTTATTAATCCTAATTCATCAATTACATAGGGGATTAATCACGTAATCCAAATAACCTAACAAGCACAAATTCCCCTAGTGGTTAAATTTTTAATAGTGCCAAATAGTATTTTTAGAATATTGCTAGGGGGCCCATGGCTAGATTTAACCACTGTTCAGGAGCACTGCTATTGGCTAGGTTCAATAATTCCAAAATTAAATACATCCTGAAATTGGAAATTTGCCGATGTCTTGGTAGTCTAACTGGTAAGGCGTTGGGACAGTAACCCAAAGTTCCTGGTTCGATTCCAGGCCAAGACAAATTTTTAATTTAGAAAAATTAGCCAAAAATTCTAGTTTAATTATTAAATAATAGATGGCACCACAGTATAAAATTAAAATAATAATTATTAATTGGCAATTAATACAAAATTTAAACCCTGGGGGAGTTTGTGCTCGTTAGGATATTTAGATTGCTTTATTCCAAAATGGCAGAAGAAACCATTTAGCAAATGTTCTCAATGCCCATTTCATAGTTCAAGCTATGTAATGTGTTAAATCATCACTATATGTTAATCATTATATAACAACTACTCAGGGAATTAATCACGTAATCCAAACATAAATCCAAAGAGCAATAACTCCCCTGGTGAATAAATCTTGAAGTAAACTGTCAATTAATAATTAATATTTTGATTTGTACTACGGTGCCACCATCTATTGGATTATTAATTAATTAATTAAATTTGGACTAAGGTGGCACCATCTATTATTTAATAATCAAACTATAATTTTTGACGAATTTCTGAAATTAAAAATTTGCCTTGGTCTGGAATCGAACCAGGCCGCTGCAATCAGCCAGGTCCGATAATTCAAAATTAAGTTAAATATATTCTGAAATTGGAAATTTGCCGAAGTCTTGGTAGCCTAGCTGGTAAGACATCGGGGCCTTATCCCGAAGTCCCTAGTTCGATTCCAGGCCAAGGCAAATTTTTAATTTCAGAAATTAGTCAAAAATTATAGTTTGATTATTAAATAATAGATAGAGCCACCTTAGTCCAAATTTAATTAAATTAATTATTAATCCAATAGATGGTGGCACTGTAGTACAAATTAAAATATTAATTATTAATTGACAGTTTATTTCAAGACTTATTCACCAGGGGAGTTAGTGTTCTTTGGATTTATATTTGCATCACTATATGATTACAAATAATTATACAATGGCATTTTATTTTAACACTTTACATAACAAACATTGAATATATATTATCACAAGTGATTTTTCTTAAACAATTCTCTCAGATGGTGATAAATTCTTTCCTTTTAATCTTTCTTTCCTTTAAAATATCCAACATTAAATTTGTTAACTAAGTTTTCTGACTCTTCATCATTATCAACAAACAAATTTACTGAAGATATAACTATTGATTTGATTTTGAGTCAAAAACAACCACCATGATATACATATGATTAAGCAACCAACGTATCATTTGTAGAAACATATCTCCAGCTTTGAGCGATGACATCATCCAGTCACGACTGGGTAATTTCTGCGACTTATTGCCTGTGTTTATTTGAACATACTCATAACGTTATTGAACATAGAGAATTATGCAATAAGCCAATATGGTTGAAAAACAGTTTTGCATGCAGAAAAATTAATATAGTAGATGAATAATGTTACAATTGTGACAATATCAATTCAATTCAAATCACTGAAATATGTATTCAATTAATAAGATGTCACTGCATATTTTGCTAAACATAATTCTCAGTAATCATTATTTATCATATGCAAATGTAGGGAAGAAAAAGTATATCATTATATTTAATATAAAAGATATTTTATTTAACCTAATATTGTCTAAATGTTGATTTTATCATCATTTAAACTTTTGAGAATTGCCAATATCTATCTAATTAATACACACCAAATATTTAGGCAATTACAATTTTATATGCCAATAGAACTGCTTAATTTTTGTATGTATCCAAGTTAAATATCTTGACCAATGGATATACCTCTTAGAGAAAATTTAGGACTCTTCTATTTTGGCTGCATAATTTTTAAAACAGCTGTAGAGACTAAGGTCATATGGGTGGAGGAAAGATTTTCGGGGACTGAATTGAGGATCAACTACATACTGACATCATCTTATATACTGCATATCTGATGTAGATAGCAAACATCATTTGACATCACTGCTATATTTACATTTACTGAAAACAATAGAGGGCATACTCATAGGTTTAACTATTTAAAAAATAAAATAAGAGTTAAAGGAAAGCACGAGGAAAGAGAGAACGACCCTGATAAAATAATTATAGCAGGCTGCTAGTGGGGAAAACTATCCTTTTGTGATGTTTTATTATGTGTGAGATAACATTGCCAAAATGGTTATAACTGAAACCAATTAACTAATTATTTGAAGATTTGTATAACTATTCAATAACCAGTTACTAATGGAAACTGATATTTTTACTAAAACATCATTCATTTATATAGTCTAATTTTAACTGAATAAGTTGAACAACTGAATTTTTCTGTCCAATAGTCTGGCCACTTTTTTCCAATAGTTCACAATCTATAAACTGTCCCAATTTATTAATACGTTCAAACAAATAATTGTTTGAAAAGTGCCTAAGAAGCAATGTATACTGCCTAACATTAAATGGATAACTGTAATAGTAATTTTATTTTTTTTTATAATAATGTTTCAACATTTTATTAATTAATTAAAAAAATAATTAAAAATAGTTTTGTTGAAATTAAAAACAATAGAAAATTATGCAATAAATAAATCAGAAAATAATTTTTGTTTGTTTGTTTATTGTATAATTTATTATTATTTTTAATTTTTACAAAATATTTGAAAATAGGGATAACGAATAACAAAAATAAGAAAACAAATTATCGTTAACTTATTGAAAATATAAATTTAATATTATAGTTAATAACTAATCAATATTATACTCTCGTAAATTCTCTAGAAAAGAATTTAAAGCTAATCATCTATTAACATCAAGTTTCCTTTTAATTAAAGAGCAGAAACTTCCTTTGCTTTATAATCTAATCATCTCTCTCTTTCTCTCTCTTTTCGTCCAATAATTATACAAAACCAAAATTGACAGAATAATTCTAGCAATTTCATTTATAAAAAGCATTATATCATATTTAATATATAATGCATATTAGTATTATATTGTAAAATAACAATGATTCGTATACGTACCAATTTTATTTTTAAGATCAATACAATAAGAGATATGAGGAAATTGTAGAATTTTCTTCCATTTCTTGCTTTTCCCTTTATTACTATCTGCCCCTCCTATATAAACAATAAAAAATTAAGAATAATTATTAAAATATTCTTAAATTATTATATGTTCAATTTTTTTAATATATCAAATCTAATAGACAATTTTAAATTTATAAAACTACATTAATATATAAACAATTCAAATCTTAACAGATTAGAGTTTGAAATTAATAATTACGTACAATCCCTCAGACTTATTTGGATCAATACTTATGTAGGATTATTTTTAGGTAACAAACCAGGCCTGAACTCATATCCCTCCAGAAAAAATAGAGACGTAGGATTCTGAACCAAATCTGGATTCTACAGGACGTTAAGCAATTGCTTTACCATGCAATTTATGTGCTTATTTTTGAATATAAATATTTTTAGAGTTATATCATTATGTATACTAGTACTGTATATCATATGCTCCAGCATGTATATATTTTGACTTATACTGTATAAGGTTTTGCAAAAAAATCCACTTACATAAATAAGGGACCACTTATATATGGAATAATTAGAATACACAATTATTAAACTGTTTGCTTTAATTGTAAAATCTCCAAACAAGCACTGTAGCAAAGCATACAATTTTTATATGGTATAACGTTTTCGGATAT
>WUQG02024215.1:0-11293 GCA_011317285.2 Androctonus mauritanicus | reverse complement strand
AGAGGACGCAAGAGAAGAACAATTTCTTGACCTCATAGCAAAAATTGAGGAACCCCAAGCGACCGCTGAAAAAGAGATTCAACAGGAACCCACCAAAGATACAACAACGAACTTCCAGTCTCCGAAACCGCATTTTTATCCAAGGTATTGCCATGTAAGGATTCGGATGAATGCTTGGTCGAGACCAGAAAAAGAAAAAAGGAAAGCAAGAAATTTTGCAACCAGATATGGGAAGTGGCACCATGCTTGGGTAATCAAGCACCATAGTGGGAGGATGATCGGATACATAAACTTCAACCACCCTTATGCTGCGAAGAGATGCAGAGATGACCCAAGAAGGGAATATGAAATTCTCCCTTAAAAATTATAAGCACTATCTTTTCTTATTATATAGATCGATTATAGTTAAAAATTTGTACATTATAAAGTATAAAATTAGAACAATATATATTAATAGTCAAAGAAAAAGACATTTTTTCTCTATTTCTTCCTTTGTCGGACAAACAACATTTTTTTCCCTCTTTTTCTTCTCTTTCAATTACAACTATTTTCTTTTTGAAAAAAAACACACAATAGTCAAACTGAAATTATAAAAATATAGTTGTCAATATTTAAGATGTTCATCACCCTGGCAATACTTATTGGAATAGTAAGCAAGTGGAATCCATTGCAAAGGAAAAAAGAGGGGAGGATACAAAGAGCCTTGAAACGGAGGAACCTTCAAGAGGCCCAAAAAGGAAAAAGATGGGGACTCCTGTACCCTACGGAGAAGTTCAACAGGATAGTGACGAGATACGCCATCTACAAAGAGACCGGATTCGACCCAATGATAAGAGGAGCGCACAAAGTGATAACGGCACTTCAGGGAAATGATGATTTCATTCAAGCCGCGTGGACCGAGCACAAAATATACAACAGCGGTTTGGGACTTGCAAACCTATTCCTATATCAAATGGGTGGAAAAGGATTTGCTCTGAAGCTGGAACTATGTGGAAATTGCGACGAGGACATGGAAACGACACCAAAACCTTGCTGTGATTTTCCAGACCCGTTCAGATATTGCTGGTGCAGGGAAGATGACGAATTTTGCGATCGTTGTGGCAACAACGGTTATGCAGGACAGTGGTACCTGGAAAACCTGACGGACGACTATTGGCAGGACCTCGCTTACAAGAGATGTTGGACCCCATTTCCATGTCATCAAGCAAGTGAGGGATACTTGATAGACAACCGTGATGGCATAACCAGGTTAGTCTGCAATAATTGTGTAAGAGAGTGGATCAACCAAGGAAACCCAGGAGAGCTCAGGGACTATGAAGGGCACTTCGCATGCGCAGAGGAAAAGCACATATTTTGCGAAATTTGTGAAGTACTCATGCTCAGGCCACTCTATGAGGATTGTTGGAAATGTTATATAACAGCTTATAACAACAATTTCCAATATTTAAGGGGAGAGGCTATCCCGTTGAGCCACAATTTACCACCACAACCAACAATAAAACATGGGGAGGAGAACAACGAGGAGCCGGAACGCGAGTACAACGTATCGGACTTTTTGTTCTTCTAAACAAAACAGATTTTTTTTTTATATATAAATATAAGACTTTAAAAACCTTAATTTGTACTGATTGAAAATTGTATAAAATTATAATTACTGTTTATACAATTCATAGAAATAAGGAAAAAATAAAACATAATAATAAATATAAGTCAAATAGTAACTTAATTAACTCAAACATAAAAACAAGCCTAACTTACTCTTCTACTTCTACCTCTCTTTCAAGCTTTCAAATTTTTTTTTACTGAGCAAGTTTTATTCTACATAATCAAACGTAAATAACAAACAAAAAACTAATCACATACGTATTACTTTTTTTTTAATTTTATTGCAGACATCACAATGAAAACTAACACTAACAATAGTTTTAAAAAAACTAACAAAAGAAAAGAGTTCAACAGACAAAGGAGGCAAGCCCTGGAAAGGGTAATGTCGGGCATGATAGACCAGCTCAAATGGGAAGCCGAGAGCATAAGGACCGTGGGCACTCCAAACAGCATAATAAACGAATACTTGAAATTAAAAGAGGAGTACTTGGCAGGAACGAAGGGACAAAACAAACGGCCACGAGACATAGAGGTCGAAAAAGGAGTGAAGATCGTGGACGGAGAAGTAAAAATAGTAGATTATCAAGTGATGGAAAAACTGAAAAAAGACGTCACCAAGCTGGAAAGCATAAAATGGGACCAGGAAAGACGGGCGATACACTTGCAACAGGAGGTTGCAAATGCGAAGAAGGTCATCGAGGATAGGAATGAAGTTATTAAAAAACGTAACTTCGAGATCAGCGAAAGGGAGAAAATTAGCGATAGTTATCTCCAAGTCAATAACAAGTACAAAGATGTCATGACCCAGGCAAATAAGAAAATCCAGCAGCAGCACGACGAGCTCGAAAAATTGAGGACGGAGAATAAGAAATTAAAAGAGGAACTTGGAAAGCAAGAAAAAATTGCTGTGGTTCTCTCAAATGGGATGACAAAAAAATTTGAAGAGATTAAGAGGTTGAAAGAAGAGCTGGAGTACGAGAAGCAGAGAAGTGCCGAGTTATCCAGACAACTGGTGGAGAGCAAAGAAGCAGAGCTAAAGTACATCGAGGAGCTTAAACTGAAAGCAGCTGCGCTGGATATGGAGATCAATATGGAGGAAGAAATAGAACCATATATTTAGTTGAAATTGTTGTTTAATTGTTTTTGTTATAGTAATTAAGTTATATTAAATTGTAAATAAATCATCTAAAATTTATGTATGTAAGAAAAAAAATATAATTATAAAAAGATTTTATTAGAAAATAATATAAAAAAAAAAGAGAGAAAAAGCACATAACGGTGTTACATTCAAATTTTTTTTGTAAATGAAATAGGAAATTTTATCTCTCTATCCTAAGATACTTTTCTCTGACTACATAAAATTGTTCTTGCTCTAAAAAAGAATATTTTCTTTTTTGTTTTAGACTTCTGACATGGAATCTATTCCACACTACCCAATTCCAGACGCTTTATATAAAGCTCTTAGCTTTGCAAACTGGAAAAAGTTCAAAGAAACGTCAAATTTAACGGAGGAATCAGTAAAATATTTAGAAATTTTTAAACAATTAAATAATCTTGATAAATTAAATATTTATTTAAAGGATTACACTAAAGTAACAAAGCTTGCATTATATATAGAGAAAAATCATTCGGAAAGAGAAATAAAAAAACTTATTAACAATTCTAAGATTAAAAAAATTAATAATATTAACAATGATTCAAAAAGAAACTTTTATGCTATAAATTTAACTGAGAATATTGATGAAGAACTTAGACTTTCCCAGATAGAAATTGATAATGGGGAAACGAAGCAGATTTTGAAAATAGAGTCATTCAGCAAAAACGAAATAATTGCCAGTGCAGATTGTAATGAAATTGAAGAAGAAAAATTTTTCAGAAAATCGTTAGTAACTAAATTAGTGTTGAACTCTTATCCATATAATTGCTGTCATTTTGCTTTAGAAAACTTAACAAATTCTATCATAAAAACAAGATTGAACCCCACTAGAGTAAATATAATAAGTAAAAATTTTGAATTTCAAGATGATTCATTTTTTAACAGAACAATAGCAGATAACCCGGAGCAAAGACAGGCAATCACAAATATTATTAATCAATCATCATTTCCCGCCCCTTTTCTGCTCTATGGACCACCTGGCTGTGGAAAAACAACCACAATAGTTGAGAGTATCTTACAACTTCTAAAACTTAAATTATGCACTTATGAAAAAAAGATTCTAATCTGCACACCCTCAAATACAGCAGCAGATATTATAACCCTTAAGTTAATCGAAAATAACGTAAAAACAATGGTTAGACTATATGCAAAATCCAGAAATCCATTACTAATTGATAACAAAATTAAACCATTCATGGGAATTGTGAAAAAAAATCAAAGAACATGGGAACTAACTGAGGATAAGCAAGTTATAATATGCACTCTTTGCTTCTGCACTAGACTCACTCTTTACGACATGACTGATATATCATATGTTTTTATTGACGAAGCTGGCCAAGCCAGAGAGAGTGAAACTGTGATACCATTCACCATAAATGAAACTTGTCACATAATTTTGTCTGGGGACCCCAAACAATTAGGACCTGTGGTAAAGTCGGAATTAGCAAAAACTATAATGGGAACTTCATTACTAGAAAGATTGATGAATAGTAAGTTGTATAGAGACTTTGACCCCAAGGTAGTAATTCAACTTATCAATAATTATAGAAGTCACAAAGAAATAATCAGGGTTGCGAACCAGTTATATTACGAGAACAAACTAAAAGGTTTTGGTTACCAAGATCAACAATTACAAAGACTATGGTCAAAATTAGCCCCAGAAAAATACTACCCAATAGTTTTCATAGATATTAAAGGTAAAGAAACTAGAGAACAAGCTAGCAAAAGTTTATACAATCAATCTGAGCTAGAAATGGTAGTAACTACAGTTAAAGAATTAATGGGATTAAAAATATCAGAAACCCACATAGGCATAATAACACCTTTTTCAACACAATCGCAGAAAATTAAATCAATTCTAAAGAAAATAAATTTGCCAAAAATAGAAGTCGGAACAACCGAACAGTTTCAAGGTCGAGAAAAGGAAATAATTATATTTTCAGCCGTGAGAAGTAAAACTTTTAAACAAAGAAACTTTTATCACATAGGGTTCTTATCAAATCCAAAAAGAAATAATGTAATAATGACAAGAGCTAAGGCTTTATTAATTGTCATTGGAAATAGTGAAATACTAAAATACAACAGCAATTGGCTATTTCTTATTAACTCTTGCATTGAAAACTCAAGTTATAAGGGATACGAAGTAAAACAAATAATTAAGAAACCGGAATTCTGCTTAGATGATAATGAGCATCCTGAACGCGTAGGATGGTCAAACATGCTTAAATTTAATCTTGAACAATAAATACGTTTTTTTTCATTACATTTTTTTTTTTTTTTTTGTGTGTGTGTGTACCAATGCAAGTGTTAAGTAGATATTATTTCTTTTAAGGACCATGAGAACATGACAGATGAGCAATAAGGACGAAAACCCATTCAAGCCAAAAAACAGCTTGAACTACTCTCCGCAAGCACCCTCAAACAGATCATCGGCTTCTCCACCAAATATCAGCTACTACGGCGAAGGGGAGCCACCAATCAACGAAGAAACGAGCTTTGAAGAATTTGTGGACGAGGTAATAATCAAACAGGAACCAGACATGGCCAATGCAACAGTTAATGTTCCCAACCACGCCCAAACGGTTAGCTTAAAAGATGCACTGAGATGTGTTCCAGAATTTTCAGGGGAACCCGGAACATTCTACACATTTCAAGAGGGATGTGAGGAAGCAAAGGAAATGATTGGGGCAGGAGCAGAAGAAAGTTTGGCAAAGGTAATAAGGAGCAAAATCACTGGAGAAGCAAGGAAAAGCTTGAGAGGACAACCATTCCAAACGGTGGATGCGCTAGTAAATTACTTAAGGGACATCTATTTTACAACAAAGCCGTTATACCAACTATACGGAGACTTGGGGAAATTGTATCAAAGACCCGACGAAAGAGCAATTGCCTTCGGAAACAGAGTACAGGAAACTATGAATAGAATAATTGACACTTGGACTAAAGAGCAGAATCCGAATGCAGCAGACGCACAACAGTACAAGAATACATTAGAACGCAGTGCCATAGCAAGTCTGAAAAGAGGTCTGAGACCGGAAATAGAACAGAGAATGACAAATAGTAACGTGCTTAGGGATAACATCAAAGAGGCAGTAAAGGTGGAAAAATATTTGCAGGACAAGGACGACTTACACCTAGAAACAATGATTAGAAAACAACAATTTGAGGCAAGAAGACGCACTTATGCATGCCAAATTTGTGACGATGAAAACCACGAAGCAATCGCCTGTCCAATAATAATGGACAACTCACCCAAGGCAAAGAACGAAGGAATGCAAGTTTTAGCACTAAAACTGGACAAAATCTGTCAATATTGTGAAAAAAGTGGTCACTCAGCAAAGGAATGTTTTCAGCTAAAGAAACTAGGAAGTCAAAAAGAGACTAAGATCTGTCAATTTTGTGACAAAAAAGGACACGAGGCAAAAAATTGTTTTAGAGCCAAACCAACTTCAAAACCAGCCAACAGCAAGGACCTACAATGTGGAAAATGCAGAAACAAAGGACATGAAAGCCAAAATTGTTTCCTGGACGCAAATAAAAAGTGTACATTTTGTAACAAAATTGGGCATTTGATAGAAACATGCAAGGCCAGGAAAAGTGAAATTAAGAATCAAAAAAACTAGTTTCTTCCAGTGCAAATGAGCGCCCCACTGGAACTTCAAGAAAGCCGCTCGAAGAAGACAAAGAAACAGGACCATTCAAAATAGTGAATCTAAGAATCAATCATAAACTACCAAGCATACTCGTCAAGAACCCAGAGAGTAAATTTCCAACTCAATTCTTACTAGACTCTGGAAGCGAGATCACCGTACTAAAAAGTGACACCTTACCGATGAACGCGAGAATAAATGATGGAAAGAGGATTGCCTTGAAAGGTATATCACCAACACCCATAAGAACGGAGGGAATATTGAGAATGAATATATTCAATCATGTTGTTGATGTTCACGTAGTTGGACCCGACTTCGGAATACCATATGACGGAATATTAGGAGGAGACTTCTTTGACAGAGCAGGGGTTATGCTGGATTATAAAAATAAGAGATTGGTAGTAAATGATAGAACAAAGATACCATTTTATAATACCAGAAGTAAAGATAAGGAACAAGAATTCGACGGAAATTACTTCGAAGGAGAAGAAAATTTTAATAATTATTATACAATTAGCTCGATTTGCGACAAATTAGAAGTAACAGAACTTATGGAGAAGTATGATGATGAGGAAATCCAAATGTTCCCTATTATAACAGCAACTGAAATTGACGATGAAAAAGAAGAAATCACTGATCCACAAAAACGTGTTGAGATAATCAAGAATAAACTCGTTATATCAAAAGATCATACGGAAGAAGAAGTAAGTACGATCAATGAACTCATCATCATTGGCAACAGTAGATTTTTTATAGAAGGCGATAAATTTGAAGGAATAAAAAGTACAACCTTCCGAATTAGAACAACGCATAACCACCCAGTTAGAGCAAAAGGCTACAGAGTTCCACATAATTTGAAACATGTCGTGGACAACGAGGTAAAGAAACTTTTGAAACTTGGCATCATAAGGGAATCAAAATCACCGTACTCAGCACCTGTGTGGGTAGTACCGAAAAAACAAGACAACTCGGGAGTTCAAAAATGGAGAATGGTGGTAGATTTTAGGAAACTAAATGAAATCACAATACCTGACCCGTATCCACTCCCTAACATAAACATGATCTTCGACCAAGTAGACGGAGCAATCTATTTCACAGCTATTGACTTATATTCTGGGTTCTTCCACATAAAGGTAAGCCCAGAAGATATCGAAAAACTGGCATTTACAACAGACCAAGGACATTTTGAATATGTAAGAACACCATTTGGAGTTATGAATGGACCGAGCACATTTCAACGAGAAATAGACCGAGCTCTGGCTGGATTGATTGGAAAAGGAGTATTCGTTTTTATAGACGATGTTATCATCTACTCCAAAACTCTAGAAGACCATATGATAATTTACAAGAAAGTAATAGAACGATTGGAAGAGTACAATTATAAGATGCAAGTTGATAAATGCGAATTTTTGAAGAAGAAAATATCATACTTGGGACACGTATTATCAGCAGATGGCCTAGAGGCATGCCCCAAAAAGGTTGAAGCTGTAATGAAATTTCCGGTCCCCAAAGACCAGAAAAATGTTCGTGAATTCCTGGGACTAAGCGTTTATTACTCGAAATTTATTAAAGATTTCGCGAAGATAACAAAACCAATAACAGAATTGTTACTTAAGGACAAAAAGTTTTCATGGGAAGAAAGACAACAGGAAGCCTTTGAGAAACTCAAAACCTCCCTGTGTACTGCTCCAGTACTTATCTACCCAGATTTCACCCGACCATTTTTGATAACTTCAGACGCCAGTGGAGTGGCTCTAGGAGCGATACTCTCACAAGGACCAATTGGACAGGATAAACCAATAAGTTATGTTTCACGTACACTAAGAGGCAGTGAAATAAGGTACGATATTTATGAAAAAGAATTCCTAGCAATGGTTTTCGGTATCAAACAATTTCGGCATTATGTGTTAGGAACACATTTTACTGTGATCACTGATCATAAACCGTTATTGTGGTTCAGAACAGCTGATGCTAGCACAAGAGTGTTAAAATGGAGATTCATGCTTTCAGAATATAATTTTGATATCGTTTACAGAGCTGGAAAACGGAACGTAAATGCTGATGCATTAAGCAGAAACGTGCCAGCACAAGTTCAGGTAATTACAAGATCAAAAACTAATTCACTTACACCAAAAATTCCATTTGAAATAAATCATGAATCAAACAGGAACAAGACGAAGATCAAGACAGCGACAACTAATAAAACAAGCCAAGAATCAGAGCAGACCACTCCAGAAAAATCACCATCACAAGATCAAGTACCACCAATAAAAAGGAAAAGAGGTCGACCCCCAAAACAAAACATCAAAAGGACTACACAAAAGGACGAAACACTGATTGAGCAGAACAGTTCCGAAACTGAGTCTGACAACGACGAAATAAACAACGAATCTATACAAGAAAACTTTGAGGCAGCCGAAAAAAGGGAGGAAATGGTCAATTATTTAAAAGACGGCTTACATCTAAGGAAAGAAAGTACAGTCTACTTCGTGAATCAAAAAGGAGAAGCACTGGACGAGGGAGCAAAACTTCTTTTTGAAGAGGGAAAATTAGATTTAACTAGCAAATATGAAATAGACAAAATTCATGAGTTCAATGTAAACAAAAAGTACTATTTAGGAATATGCATAAGAGATAACGAATCTATAATTACTATCAAAACAAAGATTGAAGAAATGATTTTTAAATTAAGGGAAATTTTTATGGATAAAAATATCAAGTATTTTTGCATGGGTTACAGTCAAACTATATGCAATATTCCATGGGAAGAAATTTTAAATATTTTTGTTCAAATTTTAGAAAACAAAGTAAAAATAAGAATTTGCAAAAATTTATTAATACATGTCATTGATCAAGCAGAAAGAGATAGAATATTTGACGAATGTCACAACTCTTTATTATCCGGACATAAAGGTATAAACAAAACGTTTAAGAAAATAAGACAAACATATTACTGGCCTAATTTAAAGGAATATATTACAAAAAGAATTCAACAATGCTTGCCTTGTCAACTAAAGAAACTCGTAAGATTTAAAACAAAACAAAAATTGATTATAACAGATACACCAGGTACAGCTTTAGAAAAAATCGCTTTAGATATTTTCGGACCATTTCCAGAAACAAAAAACGGTAATGTTTATGTTTTAACTATGCAAGACGTATTTTCAAAATTTTCTATGGCAGCTGCCATACCAAATCAACAAACAGCAACAGTAGCTGATACATTTGTTAAAAAGTACGTTTGCATATTTGGAGCACCAAAACATATTTTAACTGACCAAGGAACAAATTTTATGAGTTCACTCATGAAAGATGTTGCAAAAAGATTTAGAATAAAGGGTTATAATTCGACCTCATGGCATCATCAAACGGTAGGATCGCTTGAAAGGTCACATGTAGTATTGGCCGAATTTTTGAAACAATATGTTGACAAGAATAAGGATGATTGGGATGAATTTTTAGAACTCTCTATGTTTTCCTATAATACTTCGGTTCACTCTGGAACCAAATACACACCTTATGAACTAGTTTTTGGCACTAATGCAAGACTTCCTTCTATAAGACCTTTATCTGAGCATGAACAGTTACCGATCTATGAAGGATACTTAAAAAACTTAATAACAAGATTAACGCTAATAAGAAAACTAGCTCACGATAATTAAGTGGAAAGCAAAGAAAAAAAGTAAAGATTATTATGATAAAACGGCAAACCACGTCGACTTCAAAGTCGGTGATTTAGTTTTTCCCCTCAAAGGCCCTAAGCCACACAAATTTGAAGACAGATACATCAGACCACATAAAATCTTAAAAATTTTACCAGATGAAAATATTTCAATTGAACATAAGAAGGGTTCTCTAGCTGTTCATGCAAATAGACTTAAACTTTAAAGAAGCTCTCAATTATAAGAACATATTAATTTTATCTTTGTTTCCAGAACATGAAGAGAACAATAATGAAATTTCTGATCTTCATCATGACAACAATATGCAGTACCCAAGGATTGATAGCGTATGACTAAGGAGGAAGAGAGATAAATGTTACCACTGTCTCGCTTTTAGACGTCGGAGACTGTGACATACCAAAAATGGACTTAAAACCAGAGACTCAGAGTATACAGCTGCTACAAATAGTGGACTACCACGACAACCGAGGTGATACAATGCAAATTAAAAATCACCAGAATCATCTATAAATGTGGATATTGGGGTCACCTGATGCCGGTGGACCATAGCCTCCGCAGTTACATACACGAGACATCCAGAGACGCATATAAACAGATGCACCTGACAGGAGTCTATAAGTATTGGGATTCACACATCATCTCCGATTTGGGTGTAAGCAAGACCAGACAACACAGCTTAAATTTTGCGGGAAGGGTCGATGGAAAAAATTGCGAAGGCGCCAATTATTCTGATGCTTACGGAACTTACGAAAGCGTTCTAGTACGAGGACACATAGATTTCACCCTACAATCTTATGAGGCACAAATCAACTTAAAGAACGATCAAACCCACTTAAGATCGGGGGTAACATGCCGATATTCTGATACAACATGCTTGGACCAAGAAGGTGGACATACATTCTGGACATTATTGCAAAAAGGTACTCAAATCAATTGCAATAATGCTTTACCAGCACAGTTCAAACTCAATGGAAAATGATGTAAAATCATAGCGAGACCAATTGAAACAATAAGTCCAATAGTTATGAACCCAATAATAAATAACACCTTGGAATTTGAAAACGCAGGGAATTTGGCAACTAGTGGAATTTATTCCATGAAAGGATTAGAAGAACTCAGAAACTACACTAATTTCCCAATGGGGAGACCAGCTATTTTAAACCAGATAGCTCTCAAGTTGGAAGGAAAACCCACAGTTC